>JAASAO010003754.1:0-10715 GCA_017311375.1 Mytilus coruscus
TTACTTATACATGTATATACAAAATGACAGTCTTTAAGCAAAAAAATTTGATGGATTATTATTATTTACAATAAACTGCCTTCTCAGCCACTTTTAAATAAGTTTTCTTGGAATATGCGAAAAAGTCAGTTGATTTAAGTGCTTCAAGGTTGCATTATATATGCTAAAGATACTAAATGCATAACGTCTGCGCTTTTATGAACCATTATCCAACCTATCTCTAAAGATATCCATCAAAATGTCACTTAAACCATAGCAATCCAACAAAAAAGTAATAAAAAAAACATCCTCCTGCAGGTTTTCGTATTTCAAACCCCATTTGCCCAAACATTGGCAAGTTGTGAATATACATTTAACCAAAAAATGCTGAAAACCTGCCAGCAACATAAGATTTCCAAAAGCCCAACATTATGAAATACAATTGAAGACAATCAGGGAAGAAGTTCCTGACCAAGACAGACATATTAACACATAGCATGGTTTAACTGTGTCTGAAAACTCAATCCTTCATGTAAAATTTGATAATAAATCGAAAATATCGTCCGTTTACGTACTTCTTACCGTGTACTCTTTGTGTTACTACAATTTAAAACTCATCAACAGTCAAAGGAGATATTTGTTATATGAAATCCACAAACATTAAACCTGGAACTACTAGTACAGAAATAGGTTGTTTTTAAAAGTAAGTAGGTATATTTTACATTTATTGATTTCAAAAGAGATCACTATCTAAATATTTGCTTACAGTTAAAATGCATAGATCAATATATAAAATCATAGTTTACAGTTTGATTGTAAAATTAATTGATCAGAGAGATTTTGGACTATAAATACATTTACTTTTTGTACATACATTCATGTCATGTAATTGGGGTAAAGCAATATTTTGGTAAACTCTTGTGCGCCTTCAACGTTTGAACGGGTGTTCTGTTTTGAGAGTTATGTATGAGATACTGGACTTTTATTTGAACTTTGGTGGATAGTTGTCCCATTGGCAATCATACCACATCTCCTTATTTTTATATTTGTTCATACCTCTTGCAGACCTGAACCGTTATACAAAAAAAACTTTATATAAACCTACACTGACAGCAATTTACACATAGTGTTTAAACCTCAAAATATTACTGCATATTTAATCTTTTTCAGTTAAATATTATTTCACCTATTTGTTTGGACTTCGGGATAAAAAATTGAAAACAACACGTTTAATAATTTCATGCGTCCGAAGCGCTTTTCTGGATTTACCTTCATCAGGAACGCTCAATGCCAAACATTTGAAATCCGAGGGATGTATAAGTACCGAAACAGTTGAAGAGCTATATGACAAAAATACCTATAAAAAATAGCCAAATTCATCTAAGGTCAACTTTGCCTGAGGGAGTTGAAACCTTATGTTAATCTTATTAAAAGCTTATGGTAAATTATATTAAGGCTTGACTCAACATCAAAAATGTGTGCTATCATAGAAGGTGGCATTTCACTCATGCAATAAATTCGTAGTCGGTTTACCTCGTTTCCACTTTGATTTATTGAATGAGGTTCCTAAATGTTCAGTGGCAAATATTTCATGTATATTCTGGACGAAAATAGATTTAAAAGTTCAATTATGTAGCTTATAAATAGGTCGATTGGGATAAAAGGATGTAATATATATGACTGCCACTGTATGTGAAAAAGAGGGTATTTGGGTTAGGGACAGACATTTTGTATTGTAATTGGTCACCTTCTGAACCCCTAAGATGTTATTGCAAACTTTCTTTTACGTGCAGAGAGCGTGGCAATCGCTCAACAAGAGGAAATGAATTTTCCGCACACTTTCCATTCGCATTTGGATATGTATTTATACATCTCGCACGGTCAAACACGCACGCCCATCAGCTTGGGCCTTACTGCTTCTGTTGGTACCAGGTTGATAAAAATCGAACTAGAAATTACCCCAAAATGAGTTTTTCAAAAATTTAGTTTTGTAAGAAATATGTAGGTCATACGTGACACATATTTTTGGCCACGCACTTTACGTTACGCAACTAGTAAGCATCTATAGGAAAACATGTGGATATGTTAGATATGGGTTAATCCAAACCAATATAAAAATAAAGGCTTGAGATATAAATGCCTTTGAAGTCTTATTTGCATTATAATAACTGACTAAAATGAGATAACTGCATCATCATGAAAAACTTCAGTAAGAAAACGTAATGATTCGTTGACGAATGGTATAGGTGTTCATCTCTTCTCGGATTTGTACTATTGGTATCAGATTTTTACTCGTACCGATAAAAAATACTTGTATAAATATTTTTTTAATTGAAGAAGTAAGAAGCATAATCTTCGAATTTTAATAACCGTAACTCTTTACAATATATTTTATGGAGAACTGATTGATTGATTGATTGATTGCATGTTTGCTTAACGATCAAAGAAAAATGTTTCATGCATAATAAGGACGAGAACAAGTTAACAATCAATACAATTAATAGGTTCTGCAAAATGGTTTGACCGGAATGAAGGGTGAACATGAGGGTATGTTGGATAGGGGCAAAAATTATGCATTCCGACCGGAAGTGTCTGTGTATCTATCATGTCCATAAACCCCGCATAGCCAATCGTACGCTCACTTTAACATCGGTTTTATAAGAGACCCGTGGCACTTAACCTACACGAGGCACCGGAATTATCGACCCAATCAACAAGTCTGTTAGTCATCATTTTGATTTCTTATTATTGTTATATGGTCCTCGTCTTAATAAGAGTGCATTTAATTTTTGATGCTGAAAGTCAAGGAGCCAACTGTTACGGAAGCACACTTAGGACCTCTCAAAAATTAAATATATATTTGAATTCGAAATCACGAATTTAATTCGTTATAACAGATTAAATTCGTGATAACGAATTTCCGGAATTAGTTATAACAGTTTTTGTAATTCGAAATTACGAATTAAAATCGTAATAACGAATTGAAGAATTCGTTAAAACAGATTAAATTCGTGATAGCGAATTTCCGGAATTAGTTATAACAGTTTTTGTAATTCGTAATTACGATTTAAATTCTTTTGTAATTCGGGATAACGGATTAAAATCGTAATAACGAATTTTATAAATCGTAATAACGAATTTTATAAATCGTAATAACGAATTTTATAAATCGTACTAACGAATTCTATAAATCGTTATAACGAATTTTATAAATCGTAATAACGAATTGAAGAAGTCGTTATAACAGACTTAATTCGTGATAATAAATTTCTAGAAATTAGTTATATAACAGTTTTTGTAATTCGTGATAACGGATTAGAATCGTCATAACGAATTTTATAAAACGTGATAATGAATTTTATAAAACGTGATAGCGAATAATATAAATCGTTATAACGAATCAAATTCGTTATCACGAATTCGTAAAACTAGTTATCACAGTTTTTTGTAATTCAGTGATAACGAATTTAATCTGTAATCACGAATTATAAAAAATCTTTGATAACGAATTTAATCCGAAATCACGATTTTCAAAAAACTTTGATTACCAATTCAACAAATTCATTATCACGAATTTAATCCGTTATCAAGAATTAAACAATTTGTTATAACGATAGTGAACTGTTATTACGAATTACAAAAATCTGTGATAACAAATTTAATCAGTAATCACGAATTATAAAAAAAAACTGTAATAACAAACTGCACACATTCGTGATAACGAATTTAATCCGTTATCACGTATTTAATTTACATAAACTGTTATAACTAATTCCATAAATTCGTGATAACGAATTTAATCTGTGATAACGAATTCTACAATTTGTAATAACGATTTTAATTCGTGATATCGGATTGAAATTGGAGTATGTTTGTAGGTTTTAATCCGTTATTACGAGTTACAAAAATAGTTATAACTAATTCAATAAATTATAACGAATTTAATCTGTGATAACAAATTCTACAATTTGTGATAACGATTTTAATTCGTGATATCGGATTCAAATTATATTTTTGGGAGGTCCTAAATGGGCTTCCCTAACCTGGTGATTGAATCTGTAATGTTGAATATTGTGTCTAGATATAATGCTACCTTTCTTCATGAACCTGATATGAACCTGAATCTAACTTTGATATTTATTTGTTGATTGTATAAATCTAAGGATTACAAGTTGTTGCGTTTGGATGTAAGTATGTTTGTAGGTATTTCCTCTGTTATACTAGTTCGACTGCATTTTTGAACCACGGATACCACGAATGACTATCATACAAGTAAAAGGATGCACATCGTAATAAGCCCCGGAAACAAGTCCGGGTTATAAAGTTTATTAATCAGTTACTCATATGACAATTTGTCTAATTTTGTCTTATTAAATATTTGACAATGTATTCGTAAAATGATATTTATTTAGCTTGAGAACTTCTTAAATTTTTGTTCGCGATTTTGTCATTATTTGCTTCCCACTTTCTAACAATAAGTCAACGTGTCTTTTGAAAAGTGTCACATACGCATTTTGAGATGAACCTCATACGTATATATATATTGGTATGCGACACATTATACCTAACTTGTAACTATAAAAACTCAAAACAGACAAAACTGATTAATTAGATATAGGAAGATGTGGTATGAGTGCCAATGAGAAAACTTTCCATCCAAGTAACAATTTATAAAAGTAAACCATTATAGGTCAAGGTACGGCCTTCAACACGGAGCATTGGCTCACACCGAACAGTAAGCTATAAAGGGCCCCAAAAATTAAGGCCGTTTCATATTGGACTTTTTAAATGATTCTAAATTCGAAATCTTTCAAGAAATCATTTCGGTTGGTGTTGACTTATAGGAAATGGTGGACTTATAAAACCTTAACAGTTTTATGCCTTGCAGGAAACCTTACAGATAAGGGGTCCATGTAACGTCAGAAATGGAACAGAAACCAATTAAAGCGAAACAAAACGAAACGGAAAATTGTAAAAGACTTACATCAGAAGTTTAAAGGGGCAATTTAGCCACGATTTAGACAAAAAAAAAAAAAAAAAAAATACAATTGGTATTGATTCAAACATTTACAAAAGCGGGATATCGAAATAATATTTCGCTTTTAGCAGTCAGTTTGGTTCAATTTTTTCAAATAAGCGCAAAAACATTGTTCATGTATTATTTGCTTGCAAGTCAATAATTCAACCGCATTTATATCCGTATTCATGCAATTTTGATTTCACCCATAACTGAAGATGGGTTACGCTTGTGCTAAGAGTATTCAGTTATAAAAAGAAAAGAATGTCAACAATAAAAAGGAAACGAGGTACTGCAACTAAGATAAACATTGTTTTTAATAATTCAGCCAATAAAAAATCCTTCATATATAGTGAAAACGGTGATTTATGTTTTTTAAATTATTACATGAAATTAACAAGAGAACTAGAAAAATCGTCGTTTTACGATTGCACGTGCTTTTCTGCCTATTTATGTTTAAAATTTTGTTTATAGTGGCTCGTATGACCATCGGAAATCTTCGGATTTCATCTAGGTCGTTAATTAGATGGCGTCTAGTCTAAAATACGCACGAAATGATGATACATCATAACGAGTCAATGTATTGTTAATTATAAATTTATTTTTCCTGATACGACTTGAAGGTTATATGTCATAGACTATCTGGATCTTTCTTGTTCTGAACAATTTTATCAAATTTATTAAACATTATCCTGTATATAGGTGCTCTTTGTTTAATTTACAAGAAGGTAATGTTAGTTATATTTGGGAATCTTTTGTTTAAAAAAAAGAATTAATTCAAACCTGTAAAACACTAAAAGATTAACCTCAAAAGACCCTTGGTTGATATATTTACTTGATAAAATTTACTTCAAATGCATTTTGGTCCCTAAAACTGAAATGTTCAAAAATGAGGAAAATATTCCAATGCATTACAGTATTTGGTTGATACTTATATCTCATTGGATGTTTCGATTAAATTAGAAACATCCTTAATATTGGCTTTGTCTTCTATGCAAAAACAAAGAAATATATTTGTGTTTACAAAAGAAACAGAAATATATATCGACAATGCATGTGAAGCCTTCATATTGTTCAAGTTGCACCTAATTGGATTTCTGCATAATTGATGCCATACTGATCTAATTCAATATCATTGTTTTCTGATAAATTATGCAAATCCCATGAGAAGACAGGAATGGTGTAAGGTTTTGCCATTGAATAGCTAAATGTATATACATTATTATTATAGTGTATCCTATGAGATGTATAACTGCCAAACTATGCTTATTTTTCTCTTTCCATTAATTAGAAAAGGGTTAATTAATGAACGACCTCAGAGGAACAACTTTTATATTACATATTTACCAACATGTCTACACGATGCATAAGCATTATAGGTGTGTGAAGATGTCTTAAAATTACAGTTTCAATTCACCAATAACATATTTGCGTTCTTAACAATATAGATAGCTTTCCTTGGCTGGTGTTAATGTACAATTTGTACTATTGGTGTAGTTTGGCTTATTGCTCTTTAACAAAGTTTGATACTTTAAGTATTTCCAATTATTTTGTTTCAAGCATCACGAGAAATAAATGTTCAAAAGGCTCATCTCATATGGTGAATAAATTAGCTTTGGTATCTTGCAATTTTGTATTACTCCTTAGATCGATGCAACTGCTGGTTGACTGCAAGTCCCAGACGGTGCCAAAAGCTTAGTAGTCCGTATTTGATTCATCCGGTTAAAGTTATTCAGTAGTTAACCATGCATGAAGTTGACGTGGTCACATCATTATAACCAGCAAATATCCTGGTTATCAAATGAATATTCAAGCCGGAATAAATTTGAACAATTTAATAGAATATCGGGAGAAAGGAAGAAAGGCCATTCACAATTTGTCTTACTTTTGTTTTTCTCTTTTTTAATTAAATGAAAAAAAATAATAAACCTTTCAAATGTAGAGTTCATAAGATAAAAATATTCCCTGTGGAACACCTCCCCTCCCCCTTTTTTGTGCTCTGTATTTTCAACCCTCGAATTAAGCTTTCCAATCTAATTAAGATTGAAACCTTGCTTTCTAACCAATCTATTCATGTACCGGACCGGCAACTTTCTTTATGTAATACGAAAATCCTCAGTGCCGTTATACACATGCATGTTGTTTGCTTGGAGTCCCTGCCCGAAAAGAAAGAAATAGCCTAACTCCAAGATACTATAATTCCTGCATCACGTGATTCTTACCACGTGGAGCTTACATTTGAATAAATACCGAATATGGAAAGTGAAACTACAATTCAAAACATAAAGTCCGAAGGCACAAATAAGAAAAAGAATGGTTTTTGTTTGCAAAGGGTGCCGGGGTAATTATCTCTGTGTTCATGAAATATTTGCCACTGCCCCTTTTCTGTTCAATGAATTCTAACCCTGAGTTTTCTATCTGTTACTTATGTCACAATATCGAGTTCGGTGTTTACGGGTTAAAGCGTCCTTTTCAAAAGCTGAATATAAATAAATTTTAAGAAGTATATACAATATTATAATAAAGAAATAAATGTAACTAGGGGTTAAGTAATGATTGTCCATTGTGAAGATAAATTTGTTGAAACTGTCAGTGACATATAGAAATAAAAAACTATTATCGGATAAGTAGAAGCATTCATTGAAATCAAAAGATAATTACATAGTACAATTTGGGCTAGAGACGACAATCAAAAAGTGTAACATAGTACTTCCATGGTTCAATTAATTGAAATGATTTTCGTCCGGTCATACCGTTTTAAAATGTTAGTAAACATGTTCATTATGTGAAAAAACTAGGCAAACATGGGTTTGGACCCAGATTTCGCGGTTCACTAAACATGTAAATGTGATAGTACGAGCAGAGCATGGTGTCCTATAAACTCGTGCATATTTTTGTTTCCTGTAATTTAAGGTTTATTGCTATTTAAAGATTGATGCTTTGGACTTAACATATATATAAAAGGAGATGTGGTATGAAAACCAGTGAGACAACTATCCACCAGAGTTCAAATGAAACGGACGTAAGCAATCATAGGCAATCGTACGGCCTTCAACAATGACAAAAACCCCATACCGTGTAGTCAGCTATAAAAGGCTTCGAAATGACAAATGTGTTCACAATTCAAACGAGAAAACGTACGGCCTACTTTATCAAAAAACAATTTACGAAAAACAAATATTTTATGACAGACATGAACCAACGACAGCAACGGAACTACAGGCTCATAAAGAATGTGGCGGGGTTAAACATGTTTGTTAGCGTTCAACCCCTCCCTTAACCTGGGACAGTGGTGTAACAGCACAACAAGAACAAACTGTAAAAATCAGTTGCAATTTGTTTAACTTAAAAGATCGGTACGAGGCACAAAATCAACTAACATAAAAACAATAGACACAAAGCACCGACACAAGAGTACTCGCAGTCACTGAAAACTAGTTCAAAGCCAATTACAACTTATACATAAATCATGCTCTCTCAGACAAAAGTATGAATCAGTACACATCCAACGGTATATATTTTTTTTAATTTCAAGCGTCCGTAGTTAGCAATAGTCTTCGAAGTCTGCATGGGGCACCAAACAAGCTTTATACCTTGTAATTTTGTATTCGGACGGTTTTCTGTTCAAGGTCTCTGGTTAAGATGGTAAATATGAGATTTATCATCATGAGGATTTCAAGAATTATGAATGAAAGGATATTTGGGGTAACGTTAATGAAACAGTTACTAAACAGCACATAAACATACATAAATAAAAGATGCTCGTGTCTATAAATCATGTCTAAGTGAAGTTGTGAACAAAGACCTAAAATTTCATTAACAAAAACACTAACGAGGTGTCTAACTTGGGACAGGTGCATGAACGTAAGGCAGAGTTAATATTGTTTCTCGAATACCCAACCTTAACCCCTATACAAATGCTCTAGGAATTTTAGAATATGTATATCTATCATGTCTATCTGTACATCAATATAAAATAAAGATGTGTGATATGATTGTCAATGAGACAACTATCCACCAGAGTCCAAATGACGTGAATTTAATCTATATTTTTATTATGTTAACCTTTCTTTGCTATACATAGATATAAAATATATATTATATCTTCATTAATATTTTTCCATGATAAAACATTCTCATACGAACGTTTTTCTTACAACTTCTCAACATACGAACCTGATCACGTTCATGACAATGAAAAAGCAAAGAATAATGTTATTTGGAAATTTCAATAAGAAACTACAGCAAAAAGCTACAACCTACGGTTCCGGTTATTACATCTATGCTTCATCTTAGTTTGATAATATCGGTTTAATATAAAATTTAATTACAATTCTTATATTCTTCACTTAAAACCTAATTATAAATTTGTGTAGGAGCCTTCTAGGGTGACCATATACAATGACAACATATCAACGGGCAAATCAGAGGTGAAAATTAGTTTACACGCAAATACATCATAACCTGGCACTGATCGCCTGTCCACTAAGAAGAAACAAAGCTCTGGCCAATGCCTATCAAAGACATTGCTACATAATGCATGACTATAAAATCATTTGAATTCAAAAACGTAGTAGACATTGGGGGATGTTTACAATTCAATTAACAAATATATGAAGCCAACCAGGACTATTATCTGTTATTGACGTCATTGCATACATTCAGTTGTTTTACATTTGGAGGGACAAGTAGGGTAATTTGAAAAAGGTGCACATGTGACCATCTCAGAGATTTAAGTAGATTTCAACCATTTTCACTAACACTCTTAGACCTGTGTGAGAAGATGGGAAAATGTTTAAAACAAATAGACCTTAACGTATTCCCATTTCCCCCATCTCCATGCAGAGATGATAATCCCTATATTATTATTGAAATATAATTTACTGATTCATAAGCACATAGATTTAAGTGAAGTCAAAATTAAACAGGAAGGGTTTAAAGGAGAAATATCTTACCGGAAAAATCATCTTGAGCAACCACTTCCATGAAAAATAGTAATACAAAGAAAGAAATAAAGCACTTTTGTTGCATAGCAAATTACGTTCCATTAAGAATCACCATATAGCAAGGAGGCACTTGTGGTTCGCATTAACACATATATTCTCTCATTTTTGGTGTGCTGCCACGATCATGGTGTGTATACTTCATTTCCCAAAGTTAAATCCAATGAGCCTCATAATTGTGTGTACAATCAGCTGGGTAAAGCGATATACAAATGTATTAAATATCTATTACTTTACTACTCTACTTAACCTTTAGTAGCTGTTTAAATACACATACTAAATAATAATGCGAAATGCTCCAATGCATCAATTGTCCCGAATAATTCTATCCTTGTCCGAGATTGAAAAGAAACAGATTAATTAAATCTACATGTGTTATTAAACACTTTAAATTCTATCTTTTTGGCAATGGTCAGCACACCGTTAATGAATTTTAAATTTCATTCATTACATCAGCATAAGTTTGTAAAATAAGTAAAGTACGTACAGTATTGTAAGAACACCTCATGCTATGATCTCTCTAAAGACCTACACATGTCAGTAACTCGTGAGGAAAACGTTCTACTTCTAATTTTAGCTTCGGTGCTAATACGATAACGTATTGTGATAATCCAATATTAGGATTATTGTTGTTTCTCTGTAGGGATTAATTAACTCGTCAATGGAAGAAACGATTTTTAAATAGACAACAACAGAACAAATTATGTCATAGAGTT
>JAASAO010002235.1:0-10229 GCA_017311375.1 Mytilus coruscus
TTCACCTACTTTTTTAAATGATCAGAATCATTTTTTGGGGTTTTCTTACAAAAGAATGGACATTTCCACTGCTTTGGGTACCAATTTAGTATCCGCAGCACTTTATTGAAACTTTCTGAAAAATATCATTCTGACTTAAACGGATTACCTTACAATGTATTTCTAAATTTAAAAAAAAGTTTTTTCTTAGAATCAAATTATTTTGACCCATAAGTTTTAAGTAAAATTATAGTTGCTAATGGTAGTATTACTATCTGGATATTCAATTTTCGTAAATAATTTAAGATATCAGAATCAACTGAAGCTAATTAAGATAAAATACAAAACTGAAGGAATGGGGTGAACCTCAAGATTATTTTACCGCTAAAACATGTTTCGTCTGTCCTATGATAGATATGTGATCTTACAATTCTCCATAGATGTGTGATAATGACCTGGGGCTTTTTTATCAAAGAATTCTTAGGACTAGGACATGTCCTAAGATCATCTTAGGACATATCTTTGTCCTAGATGGGTCCATCAAACATGTCGTAACTTAGGAAAAGTCATAGGAATCGTCCTAAGTTTTGGACACCTATTTAGGTGTCTTAAGATGGTCTTAGGATAGTCCTAACTTTAGGATATATTGTTTCATGGTAAATATATATAAAAAACGACCACCGCCTATATATGTTTATCTAGGTAGCAGTACACATAATATATAGATAAATCACATTAAATAAATGAAGAAAAAGGTTAACTTATTAAGAAGGGATATAGTTACGATACTATTGTCAGGTCATTAAAGATGGCTTATTTTGGCTTTAATATTGATTCACTTATAGGGTCTTTGCATCGGAAATAAACACATTTATTCTAAAACCAGTTGTTGGCATGATACGGGTTATGTTCTTCTCATATATTTTATGATGGTATGATACTAAACCCCTAACGGGAGGGATTGTGCTTGATATTCATATGATGAAGACAAAATCTTTCAATTAGTTTAATTGAGGTCTGGAGCTGGCATGTCAGTAACTGCTAGTAGTCCTTTGTTAATTTATGTATCATTGTCATTTTGTTTAGTTTATTTTGTTACCTATTCTGACATCGGACTCGGGCTTCTTTTAAACTGAGTTTTACTACATGCGTATTGCTGTGTGATTGTTTTTTCTACATTGGCTAGAGGTATAGGGGGAGGGTTGAGATCTCAAAAAACATGTTTAACCCCGCCGCATTTTTGCGCCTGTCCCAAGTCAGGAGCCTCTGGCCTTTGTTGGTCTTGTATGATTTTCGATTTTAGTTTCTTTTATATATTTCGGAGTTTAGTATGACGTCCATTATTACTGAATTAGTACATATTTTTGTTAAGGAGCCAGCTGAAGCACGACTCCGGGTGCGGGATTTTATCGCTGTATTGAAGACCCATTGGTGGCCTTCGGCTGTTTTCTGCTCTTTGGTCGGGCTGTTGTCTCTTTGACACATTCCCCATTTCCATTCTCAATTTAAAATATGAAAGAATATTTACTTTAAAAAAAAGTTTTAATAAAAACAAAAAGAACTAGCGTTTCAGAAAAAGGGCTTGGGATCCGTAATTAAATAAATTATGTACTCCGAATTTACATGAAAGATGCACGAGATTTGCCTTTGAACTCTGTAAGGTATAAAACCGTGACACTTCGAATTATACTCACTCAAACATATATATTTAGTTCTCACGATTTACAAATATGTTGTACAATTCTCATATATACAATATAAAACGTATTTACATTTTTGTGAATCAATATTACAAAATAAGCCATCTTTAATTGACAATGTATCGTAACTATATTTGTTTTTGTTTCATAAAGTTTGAATGTACAATTATTATCTAAATATTATTTATTATCTTTATAATAATACTAATGATAATTCTAATTTTTAATCTCAAAATGTCTACTACTGGCGAAATTCGATGCATTTTATTTATCTTTCATTTTAATATCCTATTTTCCTTTACGCTATCACTTAGGACAGTGGTTAGGACAGTATGCTAGGATAGTCCTAAGATAGCTTCGATGTGCATGCTGAGACATGTCGTAAGTCGGTCCTAACTTTATCCTAATTTATTCCTAAGATAGGTCTTAGGACAAATCCTAGGACAGCTTCGATAAACAGGCCCCAGTTGTTTTCAAATTTACCCGTCAGCTTTATATAGAAATGTTAATGAAGAAATCGGATCGTTGATCACAGACTAAATTTTTGTTGCATGAAAAAAAGTTTTATCAAAAGAATGTAATACACAACTGTAATTATATATAAGTATATTGTGTGAAATGATTGTTTGTTTTTAGATGTAGAGTATTTTAATTTATATAGTTTGATATTGAAGTTCATTAGAAAATTAAAAGGGCGAAAAACAACGAGAAACATTTTAGTTTTAATTCCGGACATTTTACGAACACACTTTGGTATTTGCCAATCTAGTTCACGGTAGGTATATTGTCCGGCTGGGATCGTGGTTTTTCGAGTGTGACCGCTTTTTTTTGAGTGAATATGATAAAAAATGTAAACAAACAGACTTCCTTTCTGGTAAAACGTGAAAAAAGATGCTAAAACCTTTTAAACAAGATCATAGAAGGTAAATTAGTATATTTGAAGAAAAAAAATATTATCAACCCTAAATTATTTTGCTCTAAAAATGTTTAATGTAGCCTTAAAATACTTTATTCCAAAACATAGATTAAAGCCATTTTTATACACATACTAATGCAAATGTCAACGGAAATGTGCACATGGAATCTATGTATACTTAGATATACAGACACTTTGCAAAAATTTTTGTTTTTGCATTGAAAAGAACATTTTGGAGAGTAAATTCATTGTATATGTCCGTGTTTTTTTCGAGAGCAGTCCGTGTTTTTTCGAGTGTGTCCTTGTTTTATCGAGTGAAAACAACAAAATTCCTATGGCTTAAAATGTAATATGTCAGTGCATTTACGTTTAAGAAACAATAAAAAGGTTAAAATAAAGTACTTGTCATAATGCTGTATTAACACGTACATTTAATAAAAAGTCATCCTTCATTTGCATTCAGAAATCTTCATGTTAGTGTACCGATATGGATTTCATACACTAAATATTTAGTGATGTAAACAATCTTTATGTGATCTCAGACATGTTGGACTGAGACGTACGTACACATTGTGTGTAAAGCGGGTAAATGTGTTTTTTTACAGAAAATAGTATCCTTAATGTTTCATTTACTATTTGTCTTGGTGGAAATATTAGCTATCTTGGTGTAATCAGGAGTGTACAGAATTTTACACCGGTGTTGAAAATAATTATATATACACCCTGAGGCGCAGCCGAAGGTCGTATGCATTTTAAACACCTGTATAAAATTTCGTACACCCCTTCGTTTACTTTTTTTATTTCCTGGAATTAAATTGAAAAAAAATCTTATGACCAATCCACTACACATTTTTCAACACCGACGTTGTTGTGCCTTTTTTAAATATTATCTATTTAATTTCTTTTTATATGTGGAAAATTTGGAATTTTATTATTCGGGGAATATAGGAGAATACTTTCTTCTTCAATTGGTTTGTTTTTTGTTTTTTTTTTTTCGGCAAAAATTAAAAATTTTATCTATTTTTTTAATCGAAATTTTTTTTATTTTTATTTTTTTTTTTCCAAAATTTTAATTTTCATAATTTTGGCAAATAATGTTTTTTGTGAAAATTTTGATATTTTTTTTTTATCGACCGACCCTTGCCAAAGTGGGACGTCCGTTTGGCTGTGAGCATGGGATGTTCAAGTACGCAGCCACGTCCGGTCAGAATGGGGCGTGTAGAGAAAGTGCTACGCTCATTGCGCGTTGAGAACCCTTGCAACTGCTCTTTGAAGGGCCCGTAGGTGGCCTGTTGCTAGGAAAAATTTCTGTCTATATCAAATATATTCTCAATTTTAGTAGCAGTCTAAATTTCACGACCTTTATCCCGAACGTCCTCTGTTACAGGACCTACTTATTGGATTTATTGTTAAATTGTTCTCGCCCTGAACATGCATGACACATTTGCCACTGGACGTTAAGCAACAATGAATCATTTAGAATTTAGGCTAAGGTTTCAACTCCATCAGTTGACCTTAGATGGATGTGGCTATTTTTTATGTCCTTTTGGTCATATAGCATAGAATTATAAAGTGCTGTTTTCATTTTTTATTAGATATTCCATTCAATTCAAATGTTATTGTAATTTGTTAATTTTTTTTTTGGCGGGGGAGGGGGTCCTCTTTTGGTGTCTTCCCGATTAATCATAAAATATTATTGACTGTAAAAACAAAGGTAGAATGCAATGAAATTTAAAAATAAAAATGAGTCCCTGTACTCGGTTCTTAAGACCGTTTTAAAACGGACGCATTGATTTCTTATATATCGTAATACTGCTAGGTTATGTTTAAATGTTTTTAGAACAGAAAGTTGTCATTGAATTGAAAAAGGTTTAATTTTATCAACATTGTAATTTTTGTTTTGTGAATTATTGGGAATATATAATATTGTCCTTCACTTAGTTACAGTTATAAAATAGAAAAAGTAATTTTTAAGGTCAAGAATGACTTATTTCTTATTCACATTTTCTTTAAAAAAACCCGGACCATTTGTCAAAAAAACCCGGACGTTTTAACTTGCTCTAAAAAAAAACACGGACAATTCAAAACACTGAATTTTTTAGATTAGATACAACAAAATTGTGCGTCTTTTGTGCTCAAAACATGTATAGTATTCAAAATAAGATGGACAGTCATGAATAAAGTATTATAATTGCGAAATAGCAGTTAATTGGCCTGATCGCATGTTTTATCACTCGAAAAAACCCGATCTACACTCGAAAAAAGTGGACCAAATCACTCAAAAAAACACGATCTCCGCCGGACACTATACCTACCGTGTAGTTCAAATACCTTTGACAACAGTGAACAAATTGCGGATACCCGAAGTGACATCAGATGAGCAATTTTAACATAGCAGTCTTTTGCCTTTCCAATGTAAAATGTGAAAACAAATTCACGTTTACAAGTGAAGGGGTAGGTAAAACGGGATTCGCACCCTGCTTCTGTGACATCGTGGCTACACCGCCGGCACTGTGTCAAGCGCCCTAGATCAATCGACCAACTAGGCTATATCAAAATATATCTTTCATTCTCCGAGTTATACGTTTGTTCGCCAGCGTTATCTACGGTTGTAACACAGTACATGATGTATAATGGCCAGATGCGGATCCAGGATTT
Organism: Mytilus coruscus; assembly: GCA_017311375.1. Taxonomy (NCBI): domain Eukaryota; kingdom Metazoa; phylum Mollusca; class Bivalvia; order Mytilida; family Mytilidae; genus Mytilus; species Mytilus coruscus. The sequence continues at coordinate 5,254 of JAASAO010002235.1, forward strand.
TGAAACCGGCCAATAAAATCAACCTAATAATGTTTGAGTAGATCAGGGCCAGTTTCACAAAGCTGTCTTAGGACTAAGAGATCGTAAGACATATCTTAGTCGTAAGTGGCTTTCACAAAGTGTTCTTAACTTAGAACATCTCTTACAGTTGTTCATAAACTTAGGACTTCACGAGTGGTGTCTTATGATGGTCTTAGGATAGTCATAAGTTTATTTATATAAATTACACTTATTTTTCATATTAATTTTGCAAATTATGTAATTATTATCTTATCATCTAATTTCCTTTACGGCACATAACTAAATCTCTATAGGTTGGCGGATTATCAAAATGATTTATCAACAACAGTGCTTTGCTTTTGCGCCAATTGGCATTTCATTTGCGCCAAACTAAACTTTCATTTGCGCCACAAACCATTTTTCATTTGCGCCAATATAAAACATTTCATTTGCGCCAATATAAATATTTCATTTGCGCCAATAATACATGTAAATACAGGTAAATAATATAAAAAAGTTTTATTCAAAAGAGACTTCCAATACTAACTTTAAAACATATTTTTTGATTGCATGATGAAACATATTCCTCCGAAATCAGTCATCTTAACCATATACTGAAAGCACTATACACTGATACGTTCTGAATGAGAGACTTTTCATAATAATGTTATAACACAATTCTTTAACCAAAGTTCAAATTAAGTGGATGAAAATAATTATAGGCAACCGTGCGGCCTTCAAAAATGAGAAAAATCCATACCGTATAGTCGGCTACAAACAGCCCCGACATGAAAAATCTAACGGCCTGTTTGTCTCAGAATTGAAAATGTCCATCTTGAAACCTCAAACATGTGAACGCCAAACTAAGTGTCTCTCAGTTTTATATTAGAAATAAGTATGAACTTACTTAGTTATCCATTTTTGGCGCAAATGAAATATAACCTTGTGGCGCAAATGAAAGATTGGATTTTGTAAAAATAATGAACATTCGATGTATTTATAGCAAGAATGCACGATTTTATCCTTTAACCTTATTAATACCGATACAGTGACACATTGAATTCAACTCAATTGTGCAAAACAATTTGTCATCATTTTATTTTATTATTTTTTTCGTTTTATATTTGAATTTTCATTTGAATATTGGTGTATTTATTAATAGATTGTTTATATACATTACACTCATTTCTATATTAATTTTGCAAATGATCTAATTATGGAATATTAATCAATACGTTAAGTAATTTATGGGAAACACATACTGCAATTACATGAATTTTTCTATAAATCCATGTTCATATTCAAAAATTTAAAGAACTTCCGATAGGTTAAGGATATCTTTGGTAAGATCACCGTAAGACAGAGTCCAGGCGAGGTCTGAGTTATGTCCTAAGATAGTCATAAGAGGATTATAAGACATGTCCTAAGATATTTTCTTATGACAGGTCTTATGATAGCTTCGTGAAACTGGCACCTGATTCTTTATTTCCTCCCCGACCAGGACTGGAACCTGTACTTTTCACTTCATACTTCTACGACAACACCGCCTAGCATTTCGCAGACGCCTCATTCCCTCCTCTAACTATAGCTGATAAAAATCAGCTTTCGTTTCGGGAAGAGTTACCTTCTCGTAGGAATTAAACAAGGCCGTTTAAACGCAATATACAAAGTATTTTTAAGTGTACAGGATCGAATGCAGAGGCGGATTTAGGGGGCAGGGGTCCCGCCCCCCCCTTTTGTGGGAAAAATTTGGTTGATTATCTAGGGAATCACTGAAGCATGACTGGAGCGGGCCCCCTCTTAGGCAGTCAGTGGGCCCCCACTTCTGAAAATTTCTGGATCCGCCACTAGAATGATTATCTTCTCATCTCTTCAGTATATTTACAGGATGCTATTCTAATTTTAGAATTATACAATCACTGTAAATTTATAGATGTATATATATTGTACTTATCGGCCTCTTTGAATGGGATTGTTTTTTTTCATTGCAAAATTACATTTGTGACAATATTTTGTAATTAAAAGAAAAATCATTTTACAATATGTAATGTAATTTATATATTTATTTGTTATAAATCTTCCACCTGTATTCCGTCCCTCTCCCTTAGTATTTAAAGAACTTCTTTTTCTAGGGTACACACGTACGTCTGTGAACATCAATAAACTTTATACCCGAGAAGCAAAGGTGTAAGGTAATCAATTATGGATACAATGCGTCATATCACTATACATGGTGTGTGTACAATTATTTATTTTTCCGGCCTCAGTTAAAATATTAGGCTGAATTACATTTTTACATTTAAAGAGGAGAAATACTTCCTGTTCGATATTTTCTATACTCTTTATTAATGGACGGTATTGCTGGTGAAAGGTATGTTTATTTTCTTTTGTAAATTGCAAATGCTCTTTCTTTATTGTTGTGTTGTAGTATGGTATGAATTCATAGCGCCTTTAAAAAGTTTTGGGAAATGTAAAAATGTATATATTAACGTTTATCTTAAAATTACTGACAATGCATTTATACATCGTGTTTATACCACTATTTCTCTGTTTCGTCTCATTAGAATTAAATTTTATTTTTTTCGTAATTGGGTAAGAGTTCCTTATGGCACCCCCACCATACTAAAAGAACACAATAATGTATTACAGTTTATTCCGTGGGGGTGCCATATGGAACTCTTTCCCCTAATTAACTATGTATTACATAACTGTTTTCTTCCTTGTACACACATGTAAAAAAAATCACATTTCTCGTCCTATATGTTTTAGCATAGCATATGAAAAGAAAGAGATGTTTACTACGACGTAGAAGCAGCTAATATGTTATTAAAGTTGGTTATTCTCACAACTGCTGTGTTGACAATTACAGCTCAACGTAAGTCAATCGAGGCTGGTTTTTTTCTATATCAGAAGTTGTTACCTTTTTACTGTATATTAAAGTTCAATAATTGAATATTTTAAGTGCCCGTGTAGTGTAAAACATTTTGAAATTAATCTTTGGTACATTTGTATTCTATTTTTTAAATTTTCGCGCATAAAATCAAATGATGCGTAGAATTTTGACTGTTTGAGAACAGTATGATATAATTTGCACATGGCACGTTACTAAAATAACCATCAATTCATTTACCAGGTAAACAGTTCACCATAGTAAAAAATGGTATACGTTTAAAACAAATGTTAAGTTTGCTTTGATGTTTGTTTGGGCGTTTCATCATCGTTGACAATGATATATAATGTAAAGATTAACATGCATCTGTATGCCGATAATGATTTAATGAATGGCTATTATTTATTTTGAATTTATTGAACCATAAAATTAATTTTGACTCTTCACATTGAATAATCCGCGAAGCGTATTATGTAAAATGTGAAGAGTCAAAATTAATTTTATGGGTCAATAAATTCATAATAAATTATTGCCATTCATTATAAATAAATTTCTATCAAAAATAAGGCTTAATGAACTTTTATATTATTTATATTTACAATAACAACGTACACACATGTTGGCGTATGAATACACATCGTCAGAGTGGGCGTGTCGCCATAAAATTGACAACATTGAAAATAAAAGTAATACTTTTAACCAATCAAAAGACAATAAATACACCAAATTTATTTATATACCAAATACATTGAAACGCCAATCTGTTATGAAGAGCATACATATACAAATTTCATTTGACATCCGTCCTCCTTTTCCTTATATATCACATGTGCCTCACCGCCATGGCTTGTCCTGTAACACAATGTGTGAAAGAACAATATTTAACAAAGTGTATTCCAATCTAACATAATTGATACAAGTACATGTATTTTGCAGACATTTATCGTACATGTATTCTGTCGACGTTAATTGCATTGTGCAGATGTAAATAGCATTGTCAACTGCCCAACCTAGTACATGTATTATTTAATAGCTAGACTACTCTATAAACTGTTGACATTTATGGCTATTGTTGAAAGCTGATGGATGACCCCTCTGAACTATATAAGATCCAGCTTTGGACTCGAACAGCAGATTCCGACAGGAGATTCCGCCAAGGTCTCCCTCTCGTGGGTAGGCTGGAATTAATCGGGACCGAACAGTTATACCGCTATACGATCACGTGTTCATGTGAGAATTCGCTAACACCAGAATTCGTCAGATCTCAGCCAATGTCACAGTGAAAAACAATTATTGAACTTTCGAACTATCTTTAGAAACTTTGTAAATTACGTAATAAATTATAATTCTGTCATAGACTTCTTTACAGTCCCGGGTATTTACATGTTCAAGAACATTTCACTAGAGGAGTAGGAACAGCTGACCCTTCGGAACCAAGCGTTTATCACTTTGTTTGTAGAAATTGCATTGCTCTAACTTTAATTTACTACGGAGTGTTATTTACCCTATATTTGATTTGTGTTTTCATATTCTTTTGTAGCATTGTAATCGTCTGCCCGTTTAAAACAATGTTATCTTCTTAAGATATAAGAAGATGTGGTATGAATGCCAATGAGATAACTCTCCATCCAACACTGCATGAAAAGGTTGATTTGCATTGCTTTACTCGTGTATATAAAGGCAAGGCAAAGATAGGCACTTTGTTGCACCATATATCTCAATACCCATTATTTGGTGAATAAACACATGATAAATTTGCATTCGTACTCTATATATGCAAAGAAATTGCAAAATTATGCTAATCTTTCCTTAACTTTCAAACAACGTTAAATGTAAGTAAAGTCAACGGTCTTATTTACTTACATTTATAAAGTACTGAAACGTATTTAAACGTTAACCTTAATTGGTTGTTTTGTCGTCCTATATAAATATATGAAAGGCCGCCTTTACATTGAATTTACAACATCGTCAAACATAAGCAAAGAAGACACTTGTATTTGCGTTCTATTCGCATAGTGTGTTAGATATATGCGAAGCTTTCCATATCTTTGCAAATGTTCATATAGCTTCCGAAATATATTTAAAT
>JAASAO010002493.1:0-10616 GCA_017311375.1 Mytilus coruscus
AGAAGATGTGGTATGAGTGCCAATGAGACAACTCTCCATCCAAGTCAAAATTTATAAATGTAAACCATTATAGGTCAAAGTACGGTCTTCAACACGGAGCCTAGGCTCACACCGAACAGTAAGCTATAAAGGGCCCCAAAATTACTAGTGTAAAACCATTCAAACGGGAAAACCAACGGTCTAATCTATATAAAACGAGAAACGAGAAACACTTATGAACCACATCAACAAACGACAACTACTGAACATCAGATTCCTGACTTAGGACAGGTGCAAACAAATGCAGCGGGTTTAAACGTTTTAATGGTACCAAACCTTCACCCTTTTTCTGAAACATTACAACATAGAAAGACACACTATAAAATATCAACTGAAATAGCTTAACTCAATCAAAGGACATAGTAACACCAATGAACATACACTGAACAAATAAATTTGATCTATGATACAATGTAAATTCAAAATAAATAAACTAAGGGAAGAATAATAAAAGTAACATGTTATATCGGTATGAAATGTTAAACAATTTAAGAAAAACAATATGCTCGAACAAAAATATCAGACATGTTTTTAGCAAGAGGTACACAGAGAAAAATACAAAAAAAAATTTGCTCTACAGCACAAGTATTATTATAGACAACAGAACGTTTTACAAGTATAAGCAACAAAAATCACAAATATCAGGGAATGGGCACAGCAAACCTGAAGTAACAAATATCTTTGTCGATCATGCAGAAATTGTTTTTTAAAAGGAGTTGTAAAATCATTTTGCTGCGCTTTGCATACATTCGCATGCAATAAAAGCATTGCTGTTTAACCAATAACAAATATTGAATCCATAAACTAAAACTACTTTTGGAAAATCTATTTTCATGCAAGGGTTCTGTGGTGAGGTAGCTCTCTGAGTGTGTCGTATTAGTATTTAAAGATATTTATTATTATTTTTCTAACATGATGTTTTGATCATGAAGTTTTGTTCTCAGTTTTCAATAGCAATGAAAAAATACCTTGTATATTGTCTATCTTGATTGATGTAGTTTTATTGACCGTCTGATTCCTACCGTGGACGAAAAATTGCGCGATACATATGTATTGTCCTTCTTTATCATATTTTACAATTCCATTTGTAGTAAGGTTAAGGCAAGAAATCAAGGAGTTGTGTTTACGCATAGTCAAATTTGCATTTCGTGCTGACGTCCCTGGATATTTTTTCTGGACGCTTTCAATAAACCGTATGTGTTCACCAAATAATGTTCGTTGTTCCAAAATGAATTCAGCAGCTTTTATATTTCGTCCTTGCAGTACACAGCAAACTGTTCCATGTGGGTTCCTATTAAAGGTGTTGGTGATATCTAAAATGTATGAATTTTTTTTAATGCAAAGTGAAAATGACCATGATGCTAAAGGGCTGACAAGAATTGAAAAAAGTAAAAGACGTCTCCATAATCATGAAACAAACATTTATTTATAAAGTTAATAATTATATGACTATGATTTATATATTTCAATGCAACACTAAAGGATTTCTTCAGCTACTAGGGAATAACAATATCTTATTTTATAATTATACACATGGTGACCCATTTAGCTAAGTTCTGCCATACTTAATCGATTCCAATGCAATTTATTATTATTAAGATTATCTTGCTGTGAGAATATTAGCCTCATAAAAGTTTTTATGGAAAGCTGAGCTCAAGAACTATTATTTAAAAAATTTACATTGGTATTTACAAAACGTTATTACACTGCATGAATGTAGATTGTTACTAAAGTGTTATAACAAAATTATATGGTTTTAACGTTTTTGTATACATTTACATTACTTACTGGCTAATGTTATATTGTACTCGTATTGAAAAGGTTTTGTATCGCCTTTAAAACGATAATAACATTTGTACATCATTTGTTCTTTCGAAATAGAAGTGATATTATATATCCTTAGATAGATATGTAACGTTTTTCAGATAGTTCGTAAAGTCAACACTAAACCGAAAGTATTTTCCTTTGTTTTTAACTACTTTCTCCCCAATTGATAAAATAGATTCCATTGTGCCATCTTTATATGACCATCGCACTGTTTCTTTTTTGGAACTGTTCACAGGGCATTGTAGTGTTAGTGTGTCGCCAGTAAAAATACTACAAAAATGTTAATCTCCTGGTTCAAGATAGATATTTTCTGAAATAGAAGCGTTATTTTAATGGAATAAGATTCATTGACGATCTGAAATTTCCATGTTGAATAGAATGATGCACATGTAAATAAAATAAATCATTGCTGTTATATATAGTATTCATTACTATAAGTCGTCATTGTTGTTGTGACATTGGCTGAGTTCAAAACGCTAGATTGCAATTGAGTAAAAAAAAAAACAAATATTATTGTACTATTATTTTGTTTACATTCTGTAGTATCATATTGACAATGCACTTACCTGTTTGAATGCGTATCAAGCAAATTGAAAACACCAATACAAGCATACCATTCATCTAAAAACAAAAGTAAAACATTTGCATTTCTAACAAATTGTTTCGAGTCCTTTCATATGTTGGTTTTTTTTTTTTGGTTACAAAAATATTCGTATATATATATGCAGGACTCAAATCTATGGTGGGTTCCAGATCAATGGCACATTCCTAATATATGGTAAATATAACGTCACAAACGCCAAACAAATAAGAAATCTATGGCAGGTTTTTGTTTTCTCCAAATCTATGGCAGATTTTGATATAACGCAATTTTCCGCGGAAAAGAGTAAATTATAATGTTAAAATTAAGAGCTAATTAAAAAACGTCATATAAAGTCAACGCCGCCGCTAATGATTGACGGTTTTGTTATATACAAGGAAAAGAAAGGCCAGTTTTCAAGGACCGTTATCCATAGATAAAATTATATTTGAGAATTCGAGTTTACATTAACGGAAATCCCTGCAAATGAGAAGACTTAATCATCTGATTTGGATGAAATAAAAATACTAGCGAACAAACCCATAGTCATTCTTATCAGCAAGATCGATAATGCAGGCAATGTCACGCAATGTCACGCAATGAATATGTTTGTTAGTTTTTGTGTTTTAGGTGTTTATATTTCGTGTTTGTTTTCGCTCCTTGCTTTCTTGTTTTCGTGTTCCTGGTGTTGCCCTTTCTGGTAATTGCACGAGTGTTTACTGTGCATTTTGGTTTGCTTGTTGCTTTTCTTTCATAATTTTTGTTATGTTTGCTGTTTTCTCGTTATTATTTTTTTTTATCCCTATGCTACTGTTTAATTTCTTTTAACATACCCAATAGCATTTTGTCAGCTATTAAACAGCGACTACCTGTACTATTTTAGCAAATAATTTTTCTTGAAATTTGGAAACTAAAAATTATCTGTCATAGATTTCTAATAACTTTTTACATTATGTTCAGCTATATTTATGTCGAATAACTGTACTGTTGAAGGAATAAGGACTTTTTAAGAAAGCAACGTGTTTGGTGCAAGTCATTGTTCATAATAGGACTTTGGCTTATATCGTCATCAGTTAAAAACGATTCATTAACGCTCAAATAAATATTAGGTAAAAAGACAAACTGTTTTTTTGGGTTGTTAAGGAACTTGGTTAAATGAAGGGTCAAACAGGTACCATGCACAGAGTAGGAAATGCTTATTCTTCCTGGGCACATCATTTCAACTCTAAAGTCTGTGCTCAGTTCACAAATGGTTATGGATATGCTTCCTAGTCGTACTCCTAATCCATTTTTCTTATACTGACTTTTACTTAAAATCAGCTTTTTCGCTACCTTTGGACATTGCGACTCGTTTCAGGCAACTTTGATATCATTGGTCAGATATGTACTGACTGGTCCTTCATTTGGAGAAAATCTGTCATAGATTTGAAAACTAGAAATTCACCATAGATTAGGATTCTATAAACTCTGCCATAGATTGGAAATGACATGACGTCATATTTACCATAGATTAGGAATCTGCCATAGATCTGGAACCCATCATAGATTTGAGTCCTAAATATACAATAATACTTTTGAAATGAAATAGAACCAAACGAAAAGCGATTATTGTATATTTTGTATTTGAGATACAATTTTTTACTTCATGTCTAACCAACATTTTACTAGGTTTCAGTCTGATTTGTTGAACATTTCTGTTAACCTTATGGTAAGCTTTTGATACTATTAATGACAACAAATAATAAGTATCGGTTAGTCTATGAAAAGGGACAAACTATGAAATTTAGAGCGAGAGCTTGCCCCAAGCACTCAATTCCACAGTATACACCTCTTCATAGACTATCCAATTTAGCACATATTTACAACTCAAGACACTTTTTAATTGGTCTATTGATAGTTTATTATGGCTGACTTCTTCACAGTAAAACTAAAGCTATACCAAATTTGTAAATATATAAATGTATGTGCCATATAAAGTTTTGCGCTAAGGTATTAAAAAGCAACTACATTTAGTAATAGACCAATTTGAAAGATTATAGGTTTTTTTCATATCAAAGTAAAAACCAAAAGCTTTTTCAGAATATAGATATAGGTGGTACATTCCCTTCAGATATTATCATGGTTTTTCAATTTATGATGAAATGGATCAAGTTCCTTAAGAAAGTTAAGAAATCATCATCGAGTTGCCTTAATTTCCGTTCACAAGGTTTCAAAGTACATACTTTTATGTGTACAAAGTAATTACACCATATTAGTTATTTTCTATTTAAATGATGAAGTGCAATTGTCAAAAATATGTTTTAAAACCAAAGATTTTAATTGAAGGATATATAAAAATCAATATGAAAACTTAATTAAATACAAACAAAGTTTTTTAATTGAGGACAACATTTTATTCCTAAACAGCCAGAGGCAAACTTTGTTTTTAATATCTTGATTACGATGCAATGCAATCTTACCCATTTGATAATTCATGCATAATTACTAAGTACGCGAAAAAGTATGTACTATGAGACTTAGAAAGCAAATATAAACAATTTGATTGGAAGAGATGTTGTAAGCTTGTGCTAATAAAATAATTCCCGACAATCTATTCTATAAAGCAAGCAGTATGGAGATGCTATCATGTAAACCATTGCCGTGACGTCAGCCTATTCATTTACCGTGGTTTCTTTTTCTAGAATCAAAGCTTTCTAAATATTTTTTTCTGTTTTATAAATTGAAGTCAAATGTATCATGGCCATCTTCGAACAGAGATTGTTTATGGAATCCATGCCCACCTTCATTTTACATCAAATTTATGAAAGTTTGGACGCTATTTGTATTTTTCTAACCAATTGATTGTGATCTTTGATTTATTAATGCATCGTTGAACATGACAACATGGTTATCTTAACTCATTAACAATACCATCTTATTAAGAAAGGCTTTAATTTTGAAAAAAAAAAAAAAAACATCAACCGGGATCATGGTTTTCCTTTCAAGAACCAACGCTTATCCATTTTATCTATAAAACGTAACTTACTACCTGAATAAATAATCAGATATCAAGTTAAATGATTTTCATTTGTAGTTTATGGTAGGATCAAACTTTGAAAAGCTTACATATCATAGTAGAATAAGACACACCACAACAATGAAATAAACTAAAAGAATTAAACAATTTCATTCTGAAGTCTTTTCCCTCAGAATTGATCTGACGTAAATTTACAATCAACCTAAGAACATACATTTTATTCTTAAAATTTTTGAAACCTGGATTGTTTTTCGATGTAGAACGTAATTTTGTGTGTATTGTGTTTTAAATTGGTATTATGGAATCTATTCATTCCGAGAGATTATATTCCATAAACTTCTGAACATATGTAAAGTAATCACTCAAAGTCATTAATAAACTGCGTCGAGCATGCGTGCTGTTTTCTTGTTTTTGTTTTGGCTAACCAAATACCATGCAAAACGTGGTTACTTTAAGGATTTTTTTTCTCTGAATCGCTGATAACAATTAAAAAACAACTTATCCTACCTTGAAGCAACGGGAATTTGGTTTCCGTATAATTTCAAATCACATTCAAGTTCTATCTCAAAAATAAAACATCCGTTTGTGAAATGTTTGTATCGGTTATCATACATTAAAAACAACGACTGAAACATTTCCGCACGATATCAAAGGTTTACACATTTTAACCATTTTTAGATATAATGTGAGTAATTTCCTGCTTAATTAAAGAGTAGAAGTCAATATGATATCCTTCCAAAAATCCATTTTTTAAATTCAGGGCCTATGTCATTACAAGTTGATGGGTTAACAGTTTGTTATTTGCTTATCAAACCTATTAGGATATCCTATGGGAACAATACAACACAAAAAAGAAAGAAACAAAGAGGGCGAAACAAATTTAAAAGAATAAACATCACCATGGAGGAAAGAATTAAGACCAACCATAAACAGTTCCCGAACACTACACAGAAAACACAAGATTTTTAAACACAATCCCAATCAAATTCTGGGGATGACAAAAGCCCGATAACGGTTAATGTTTAGTATATAATCAGCTACGCACATGTGAGATATGAGGCACACGGTGGATAATGAAATTGAAAAGAAAAAAAAAAACAATTTGCATTATGTCTTCCATAAGCTAAATCGATCTTCTCATATTGTTACAAGGTATAAACCATTTACCAATAGACTTTTACCTTACATTTGTTTATCGTAAACTGTGACAAGATATATTGTGAATGAATGCTTTATTTGGAAAATTCAATATTAGGAATTTTCTTGTCAGGACCAGACTTAACCACCCTAGTCGTGGTTTGTATTACATTCTCCTGCCGTTTTTTAAATGGTCGTTCTTTTTGCGTTTTCATTTTCTATGTCTGTATTGTGTATACCGATAACAGTCTCGTCTGTTCCTTGTTATTTACAACGTGTTTAAATTTCAATTTTTCAGTAGTTCAAGTTTCAGGGTTTGAACTTTTACTTGACTGAATTCGATGATGTCTTATGACTAGATAAGTGTCAAATACCAATCTGTTACTTGTATTGTGTGATGCCAAATCACTTAACATTCCTTACTTACGTATTTTATAGGCTTAACATAACGGGTGTCGCTTGTTGAACATGATTAGCTTACCTTCCCGGAGCACCTGAAAACGACCCTGGTTTTTTTTTGTGTTATTTGTATTTTTTTGTGTACTGTTGTATTGTCTTTTCGACGTTTTTCATTTTTTGCCATGGCATTTGTCAGTTTGTTTTAGAGTTATGAGTATGAATACCCCTTTGCTATTTTTCGCCTTTACTTTACAAAGAAGAAGGTTTGGCTCTTGCACAATTATTCAATGCTATCAAATAAATTTAAATACACTACGAAATAATGACCATATTTAAAAAAGGAACAGAGCGTTCAACAGTCTAACAGGACGGAAAAAGCAGGGGAGGGACAAACAAATTATTATCATTACGATATCTTATTCAACAACTAATTCATGATAGAACAATAGCTGTTTTCTGCTTTTCTTTTAGTCCTACAGGTGATTTATCAAACTATCAAATCGTCGGTATATTATATTTGTTGCAAAATGATGTAAAACAATGTTAAAATATGTCGACAAAGGTCTGACAATAATCTAAAAAAAAGTCTAAAATTGGAGATTTACATAGATTTGAAGAAAAAAAAAAAAACTCTTATTGTTTCTTTTTTGATACAAGCGCAAAACAGACTACATGTACATATGTATGAAGATGAGTATCAAGACTGTTATTAAAGATATAAGCACGAAAAAAAAGGTTTCCATGGTCGCCTTGGAAACTTTGAACGACGTCATAAATCATAACAGTGTTAAAAAGCAATAACTATATTCTAAAATATAATATTTATAGTTATTAGTTGTGTGCCATTATTTATGATTTAATTATTAAACAACAGATATTGTAATCAAAAAAGAAACATTAACTTTAAACATAGTGAATCTACTATTTTTCGCTCTATCACTCTCTTAATTTAAGCTATTGAAATTGAGTTTTGTTGAATACACCCCATCACACAGCCTTTCAGGGCTGTTTCAGATGACTTCCATTTAGTCAACCGATACGAAAGTGGCTCTCTTCTACTCTACAAACGTATGACGGGTGTTGTATTGATAAAGATACTTGCCTTGTGGGAGAACTTGGTGTTTATACACTTTTTGTTCATAATAAACTGATTTTTAAGCACATGTAAAAATAAATAGATATGGTATTATTGCCAATAAGACATTAGAAGCGATATATACCAAACGGATATTCAAAATCATCAAAAAAAAGTTTTCCTATTTGATTACATGGTCGTTTAATGAATCTGATTGAAAATTTATTTGCTGTAACTGATAACAAAGCATTTTCTCAAATGAGAAAGGCAAATGTGTTAGATACACTAACTGGAGGTGTGATGAGATGATTAAAGCCGTAAATTTTCACCTTGACAACAGTATGTACGTTTCGGAAATAAAGTTTATCGACAGGTTGTAGGTATGACTATGGGCACCAATTGTGCCCCTTGAATAACAGACTTTCTATGTTGTGATGTTACACTATTGTCTCAGATAAGGGTGAACGTTTGGTACCATTAAAACGTTTAAACCCGCTGCAGTTGTTTGCACCAATCCTAAGTCAGGAATCTAATGTTCAGTAGTTGTCGTTTGTTGATGTGGTTCATAAGTGTTTCTCGTTTCTCGTTTTTTATATAGATTAGACCGTTGGTTTTCCCGTTTGAATGGTTTTACACTAGTAATTTTTGGGGCCTTTTATAGCTTAATTGCTGTTCGGTGTGAGCCAAGGCTCCGTGTTGAAGACCGTACTTTGACCTATATTGGTTTACTTTTATTAATTTTGACTAGGATGGAAAGTTGTCTCATTGGCACTCATACCACATCTTCTTATATCTATTTGTTCCTTTACTTTAATTAATCACATTTATGGCCAAAATATGTAAAACCGTCTAAATCAAATTTAATTGATTAATTCAACAACACTTACCTTTAACTTGATGATATGCTTTCGTTAAATAGTCAAGAATTCTCTAAATATACTGTTGAAAGTTTTCTCAAAGGAACTTACTTTAAATAAATCAAATATTAAGTGGCTCGGGTGTCTTCCTCCATCTTGGATTTTGAAGAAGCAGATAACAGTTGGTCTATATCTTTAATGAAGTGTGCAAATTTTGAAAGTAGTATGTAATTCATGTGTATGACTTTTGGTGTAAATATAGAAAATTATGTGTTTCATCATATTTACGGTTATAATTTCTAAGAAAAAAAAAACATATTTGTGTTTGATTCATTTTTTTCAACTTTGCTGAATAAGGGGAGATAACTCAAATAGTAAGGGGGATAACTCAGATAAAGTAATTTTATAATAGAAAGTGTTGTGAATTTACCTATTTTAATATGTAGCAAGAAAACAAGTTCGGTGACCCCATTTTTTTCTTTTTCTTATCTGAAAGCATGTTATAAGAGCTATCTTCTCACACATAATCTTAAAATTTTATCAGGCAGTTTTCTTTTTATCACACAAAATTGGATTTTCCATGCATAATCTATACAAAATCTGACAATTTTGCAAAACCTGCAAAAAACGGGAAAAAAGTTCGGTGACCCATACTTTTTATTATATTTTTGCAAAAAGCATGTAAAAAACTTCATTTTGACAAATTATTAAAAAATTCTATGGATTTAAATTAAGACGCCCCAGCCACCTGAACAGCAATAACTATCCTTTTCCTAGATTTAGATTTATGACAAAAAAGATGATCTATACATTACTAGTAAAATAGGATTTCGTTACCACCAATTACTCAAAACCTTTACTAAATTTTTCCATAGATACAACGATTTGGTTTGCAGGTTTGGCTGTACCTGTAGAAAACTTATTTCAAACGATATACCACATCCTTAATTTTACGGTGATGTTGTTAACCGAGCCCGGAATTTTTGATACGATCCAGATAAATTTATCAATCCTTTAAACAAACTTGCTCTTAACGGTAATCAATTCAACATTATAATTAAATCTTTGAATATTGTTTTTATTGGTAAAACTATTGGGTTTTTTTTTATCAGTAAATTAAAACCTTACTAAATACTATTGTTATACACATATGTACTTTCACGGTACTACGATCTGTCGATACCTATATTTTTGCATAGCAAAAGGTCATGTTTTTTTTTCTGATTGTTAATGACGTCCTTAGATTAAATCCATTTGATAATGGATGTGTACAGATTGATATTTTAGTCTTAGATACATAACTTTTTTATTAGTTGTTATTGGCTTTGATATAGTTGTCAGTAGCTGCGAGTATTTTCAGATATGTACCTAGTGTCTTTTTTATGTTAGGGATGAGTGATGGATAAATACCCTGTTGTTCTGTCTTGTATCGATCCGATGAGTTTTCAACTGATTTTTATAGTTTGTTTTTATGTTGTGTAGTTACACCACTGTCCCAGGTTAGAGGGAGGTTAGTTGAGCGCTCACAAACATGTTTAACCCCGCAACGTTCTTAAAGTGCTTGTCCCTAGTCAGGAACCTGTAGTTCAGTGGTTGTCGTTGTTTCATGTCTGTCATATTTGTTTTTCATAAATTTTATTGTTATAAATTAGGCCGTTAGTTTTCTTTATTCAATTGTTTCATATG
>JAASAO010002615.1:0-10736 GCA_017311375.1 Mytilus coruscus
TGCTAACAAGATAACATCAATAAGATACATTCACCAAAGAATAGATAGCCAAAAATATTGAAATGGTCAAACAATTTCATCAACAAGCGTCTTCCTAAGTTAAATATCAAGAAATATCGTATCATCAAAATAGAATCATCATTTAGAAAGGTTATAAGTATATGTTACAAATCTCGAACGAGCCGGGAAATACACAAAAGATTGTTTTAGAGAATTTGATGGAAAAGAAATAGTTTTAACTTCTCTAGAACTTACATAAATAAAATGCTTAATCGTTTTAATAAACACAATTTTTGTTAGTGATTTTCAACAGACAGTGGGTATTCATATGGGAACCAACTGTGCTCTTCTTCTCGCCGAATTTATTCATATGAAGTATTTGATATGTTATCCTGGGCTTGCGTTAACTGTTTACACGGAAGATATTAAACAGTTCCTAATGGTACGGTTGAATACAACTCTTTCGCAAGTTTTAAGGACACCATTTTGATTTGGTTGTCCTCAACGGAATACATGTGTCACAGATGACCCTAGATATGTTCAATGTGTCGTAGCCGTCCTTCCTTCCTTGTTATGGCATCCCAGAAGACAACTGATCAACGGATTTTACTTGTTATGAGGCACATGACGGTTATCAGTAGATGAGCAGGAACTGTTTACCATCACGGAGCACATGAATTTTATCCTACAATACCATAAATATAAATAGACAGACTAATACGCGCAATCATATATCGACGATTTTTCTTGTTCTGTTTTATATTGTAAAAAAAATGTAAATCGTCGTTTTACTTGTTTTTAAATGATTTTTGAGTGCCGAATCAGTCAAAGAAATAGGTTTTCCCGGTGGCTCCCTTGCTTCACTTTCCAGTGTTGACATTCATTTCTTTTTTATAACTGAACACGTATAGCAAATGCGTAACCCATCTCCAGATAAAGGTCAAATTGAAGGTTGCATGAATACGGATTAAAATGATTGATTCTTGATTGTTGGTTGCTTAACGTGCAGTCTGGATTCAAATGAGGTTTAATTATTGACTTGCAAGCCAATAATACATAGCCGATGTTTTTGAGCTTATTTTGGCAAAATTGAACGAAACTGACTTCTAATAGCGATTTTTTTTTTCAATATTCTTATTTATTAATGTTTGAAACAGAATAAATCATTTTTTAAATTATTTGTCTAAGTCGTAGCTAATGCCCCTTGAATGTCAGTCTTTCATTTTCGTTTTAAATCAATAATTAATTGTACTAAAACAAGGGTTTAACTTGCGTTTCTGTCGTGCAAATTCAATCTTAGATTTTGGTCGCTCTATTTACACGCTTCTCCTGTTGATTCTTTCAAACTTTTTTTTTGTGTATTTAGCTTCACAACATTATGGTTCTCTGTGTACCCGATTAAGGAGTTTGTCAGAAACACTAAAATCGTAGTACCTTTACATTGTACTAGTGTATACATTCCGTTAAATTTAAGCTTTGATTTCTGAATCTTCAATTGTCTTATATTACATCATTCTCAGTGGCGGATCTAAGACTTTCGAAAGGGGGAGAGAAAGGGGACCACCGAAAAACAATATTTCTTTTTTTTTATATGTACCGAAAGTAAATAAAAAGTTGACCACAAGGAGGACCTGGGCACGCTTGGGCTCCTTCTTGATCCACCCAATAGCATATACAAAGGTCTATAGTACAACTTATTTTAATCATCAGATGAAAAAGGGGCCTCGATCTGCATCATCACTGGCATGTTAACACTGAGGTTGTCAGTTCGAACCCCGCACGTGAGTTCGATTCAGATCTGAATTGACTGAGACAGCCAATTTTCTTACCGAAGGTCGGGGTTCTCTCCGGCTATCTCCGCAAATAAAAATTGGCCGCCACAGTATAGCCAAGAGTGCTGAAAGTGGCGTTAAACACCAACAAACAAACAATCAATCAATCAATCAGATGAAAAAAATAAACATGTAACTAGCTAACGATGTTAGGTAGTTTTATCGCTTTGATCATATTGATATTTCCTTTTCGATGAAATTATCATTCATAATTTAATTATACTATTCCCTTACATGTAGGAATGATGCCAATGGAACACTTTAGCTATCTATATTGTTTATAAGTAAACCAAAAGTTCCGAATGAAACAGGATTTTATCCATGCTTGATCATACAGTTAACGCTTAAAAACCAACAAACACAAATAGACCGTGTAAGTGAGCCAATTCAAACGGTTCAATCACGTATATGAATGAATGTGTTAAACTGATGAAATGTAGAATACAACTAAAGTAAAAAAATAATCCAGCTATAGTTTACACAAGTAGCAAATAAAATAAAAACATTCCATAAGAATATGCAAGTTATCTCTGAGTTAAAAGTACAAACAAACTCCCTGTAAAGACACCCCACTTCCGTTTGCATAGCTTGTATTCTAATGGAATTCAAAAGCAGTATATGCAACATCACCGCGATGTTAATTGGAATAGGTTATGTTATGTAATAACTTATTATATCGTCTGAGTACCTACACTGTGTCATATACCTTTGAAATGTTGAGAATGGATGTACCAGTTAGTTTATATTGGCCGAGAGCATAAAGTGTCGATCAAATGCGCATCTGGGTCAGTAAAATTGGTACCGTTTAATGTACCACTTGGTCGATACATCTGTACGTGGACTGTTAGTCCCTGTAAGTATCAATAGACCAGTAGCTCAATACTTCAGTACTGGGACCTCTTATTCCTTGTCCGGATATTGCTATCATTTTAGTCCTTTTTGATGATATCAACATTTGTATTAGTTTTTGCAATGTCAAATATTTTGGTCCCGGGCATCACTGAATAGAAATTAATTCAAAATGCGCAGATGGTGCAGTAAAATTGGTCCATTTAATGTTATTATACAAAGGCCCTTTGAAGTCCTTTAGTTCAGTGGCAATAAAATGTATTGTTAAAATGAAAACTGAACCTTCCAAATTCGGCTGTATTTTATAAATACAATTACCATAATACGAATGGTAATTGTATTTATAATACGAATGATAGTGACAAACACGGATACTGTCACACTCACATTTTTCGAAAGACTATTTGTTTTGTCCTTTTAGATTTTTGTGGTATTGTCATTAGGAATTGATCTTCTAATCTTTCTTATTGGCACAATACGCTAGTTGGTAAAACTTATCATTGTACTGTTGTTGTTTATCAGTATGTCTTGTATTTTTCGGATGACATCAATTTTCTAATAAATAGTTTGAAGCAATACTAAAATCTCATTTGTCTGCATTCAAATTCTATATTTTCTCTGGGTATCATTAGAAAAGATCTCGTCATTCTGTGCTGTATATGACATTGCTGTATGATCTCTTCTTTGAAGTACAGTAAACGATATTAGAGTACATGTTTTTAGATCAGTAGGTGAACATGGTGAAGACGTGTGTGCTTGCTTTTATTAGCTGCGATCAATCATTCTATATTACGGTATATTATTAGTATTTTGTTGTTTGCTCTTGTGTTCTTGTTGTAGAAATATTTATTAGTTTTATAGTGATTAAGATTATATTACAATGTTGACTGCTGTACCCAAATTTTTACAGTTTTACCTTTTATGTCTGTTTGTTTTGCTCACACATTGTTGTCAATGTAATGAAATTCTATGGTACTGTCGTACAAGTGAGAGGTTCAACTAGCTATAAAACTAGGTTTAATCCACCATTTTCTACATAAGGAAATACCTTTACCAAGTCAGGAATATGACAGTTGTTTTCCATTCGTTTGATGTGTTTGAGCTTTTGATTTTGCCATTTTATAAAGGACTATCCGTTTTTGAATTTCCCTTCGAATTCTGTTGTTTTGTTATTCTACTTTATACCGGTTTTTAGATTTTTTTTCCCTGTACTGAGAACCTTCTGTTAGTCCCCTGTTTAAATTAAAAAAGGAGGAGGGAATAAAATTAAAAAACTAGTTTAACCCTGCCGTATATCCACACGCCTGTCCCAAGTATAAGGAACACATTTAGGATTGTTTTATGCCATATTTGTTATTTAGTGAACTGAGTGTTAATGTCAGATCTTTGATAGTTTCTGTTTAAACAACTTTTATAGACTCGGAACGATATCGAGTTTGAGATATTGTATAGATAACTTTCGTTTGTTGGAAGACTGTATACTATGTTGCCCTACAGATGTCTTTTGGTTATTGTTTTCTTTGGGTTTCTTTCTCATTGATGTATACCCACATCTGATTTTATTTAAATAGAGATACATATCAACGTTGGTAACATACCCTTTAAGAAAACTAGCTCGTCCAAAACTTGCAAGGATATTTTCCTGGAATATTTGATAGCTCGAGTAAAGTTATTTTTGAAAGGTTAAATATGACAATTAACCATACCAGCACACTTAACAAAACAAGAGTCTAAGTACTATATATACCATGGTTCTTACGAATTAACGAATAAGAAGGTTGAGTTTGTTTAAATAGGCTAACTCGTAAGAACCATAGTAAAAAGTCTATGCATTAACCATATTAGCAGTTCCATAAAGGGAGCTCGGCCCTGGTCCCCTTAAATCCCGCCTCTGACAAGGATATTAAACATTATCCTAATGACGATAGGTTTTGTTTTATTGTTACTTCTTAAGATATTGTACTAATATTTTTATTTTACAGGTTGTTCGTTTCATTTGAAAATTTACCTTTTAGCTTCTCGTACAAACGGCTTCGTTATTTAATTTGATTTATTAATTACGTCCAGCAGACCTTTAAAATAATTTTAAACGAAAATTATATCTACACTTACGTATTATTAAAAAAACATTATAGTTTACGATATGTTTTTCCTTGTTTTTCGTAGGTTGGTTAATGGTCTCATTTAAAATTATATTTATACAAATTCTTGAGAGGTGACAAATCACAATTTTAACGATTATTACCGAACACTTAAGACAACACAAATAGTACAAATGACTTTTTTTCTCACTCAATTAATCTTTGTTCAGTTTCCAAAATGATCGAGAGGCGTATATATTTTAGAAAATGGGGTGGAGCTTCAGCCATGGAATAACATCAAAATGAACATGTTGTACCATAGCTATAAGTTCCGCCTAATTTCCTTTTAGATTCTAGTTGGGTTTCATGTTTAGTATCAAAGTATGGTACAACATTAAATTGCAGATAATAGTCCATGGTTTTTCCCATTTCACACTTTTTAAGCAAATCATTTCATCAAAACGTCAAAAGAAAAAAATGCAATTTATATTACAATGATGTTTTATTCGCTTTTTCTTCTCCACCAATATTTGCAAATAGCAACTGTAAAATACAGGCAGGCGTTCAATATCTATTTGCATGACGAATCTGTTTTGATTTGATATTGTCTAATTTCATGTTTTTCATGCCCTTAAACTGAAAACGGACAGCTGAAAGTAATGTGTTGATACAGCTCTCATACCTATTCGTTAAGGCTCAATGCAGTACATCATACCATTTTAATGTAAACAGCGTCCTTAGTTTCTTTGCTCTTTTTTCGTTCTGGGCCTTTGGTCATAAAACTTTACTCAGTACTCCGGGTACAAAATTTGTGCTCGAAACACCAACTCCAGTATTTTGATTGGTTTATTTCTGGGTCTGAATACGATAATTGTTTTATGACCACAAGGCCAGAACGTGAATGAAATATTTGCCACTGAACGTTGAACAACCAACAATCAATCAATCTATTTTTTCGTAAACTGTCACTTGGAGCACATCATAGCATGGGGCTAAATCTAATTCATACTTACTTGATCACTTTCTCGACACGGGTGTATAAGATATCACGTGATTATGGTCACATAAATACTGATACAGAAGCTTAATTCGATATATCTGTGTAGTAACATATCTACAACAGACAGTGCATTAAGCATGGAGGTAAAAGAAACACATGATTTCGACTTGGAAGATAATTTAAACACAGAAACAGATTCGATATCAGAAGAAAGTTCAGAAATTGACCGTGAACAATGGGACAAGAAAATAGAATTTATTCTATCCATGCTTGGCTATATTGTTGGATTGGGAAACTTCTGGAGATTTCCTTACTTATGCATGAGAAACGGTGGCGGTGAGTGATTTAACCGTAACTTATCAACAGTTTTTGTGAAGTCAAACTTATGATGTATACGACTTGATTTTGAAAATTCAAATATTTTTTTTTCGTCGCGAAAAAGCCTTTTGCGCTAATGCGGCGTGAATCGAAAATGAATCAATCAACAAAAAATTATCTGCAATTTGATACGTCATTTTGCAGTAAATTGTTATTAAAACATATTTAACAGTGCCTTGACTGTTTCCATAATATTCAAGGGAAGTTTAGGAGGGTCTGTTTTCATTTCATATTGTCCTAATTTTCATGTTTTTATACCCGCCTACGATGTTTTCCGATCTCTGTCAAATCAAATCAAATCAAAAACTTTTTTTTAGAGTCGGTACATATATATATAACAGCACAATAAGAGGGTCTCTCCTAATGCAAGAATTTATATGCCTCAAGTTCCCTTGTTCTTAGTCTTCTTACTTTTAAAGTTGTAATTTTAGAACTTTTAGACCTTATCAAAAGCTCATCGTATGTACTATAAATAAATCGTATGGCTATTTCTTGGATTTTTTTCTATTTTATTTGTTTTGGGCTGCAAAAATGCCATGAGAGAGGACAGAAGTTAAACTTTTATAATATGAATTAGTTTACTCGTTCGAATTGTTTTGCATTTTGTCATGTCGTGGCCTTTTATAGCTCGTTATATGGGGTTATGCTCATCGTTGACTGGCGTACGATGATATATAGTTGCTAACATCTACGTCATTTAGTCTCTAATGGCTAGTTATCTCCTTGGAAATCATACCACATCTTCTTATTTTATAAGGAATATACAATATGTAAATTTTATAAGGAATATACAATATGTAAATTTTATAAGGAATATACAATATGTAAATTTAGATGTTGTTGCTTTACAATAGAGATGCCAATTCCAAGAAATACTTTCTTTGTAGATTAAGTAAGAAAGAACGCTTTTGTAAAAATGGAAAGCGTCACTTATCTTTATAGCTTTAATCTGAGACTACTATAACACATGTGTTATAGTAGTCTCAGCTTTAATACAGAGTGACCACTAAGTTCATCTCAACTTATGAAGTATGTATCAAGTACAAGGTTCGCTCTGACATATATTGTTTGGGAAAGTGTAACATATACGAATAAACAAATACCTGTTTGCTTTAGATACGAGACAGTTCATCAAAAGGTCATCAACCGATTAACTGTTTTCTGCAGTTGTATGTGTCCATACTGATTCTGATGAAGGATATTAATGATGGTCATCTTATCTTTTATTCTTTGAAATAATCTCTTTTGCAAACTACAAGGGCATTTACTTTTGATTTCTACGGGGGTTTTGACGTTCATTTTGCCACTTGATATGAACAGAACAATTTCACGATTGAATCCATTAGTTTTACTTCTGCCTGGAAGACGGCATGTTTTAAAAAAAATCAAATGAATGCAAATATATAATAAGTATTGTGGTCAGCTACTCTAGTCTTTATTATTATTATAATTTTTGTGGATAGAAAAGACGTTTTTGTACTTTTACTTTCATGTGTGTGTTTTACTGTAGTGCCTTGAGTACCATGGGAACGATTCTGAAAGATTTTTAGCAACATAAAAACTATGAATATTTCATGATTCATGATGTAAATTTTCTTCTTGACAATACAACATCTATGTTTGTTTCGGCAATAATGTTTATCGATAGGTAGTAGGCATTTTATGAGCACCAATTGCACCCTTTAAAAGCAGACTAGTTCCTGTATTATTATGAATTACAGTTTATGGCTGAACTCAGAAAAGATCCATCTAAATTACATTTAATTGATAAATTTAAAACATTTACCGTTACCTTGATGATATTTTTGCTCTAAATAATCAAGAATATCCTAACTTTATTGCGGAAATTTACTCAAAGGAATGCATTAGGAAAAATACAATAGTCGCCATTTATTAAATGCACCGCAACTGGGTTCCTGAAACATTAGTATGTTCAAAACAAGTTAATCATTTTGAATCTACAAATCAAGATAAAAAAGTTTTTTTTTCTTGTATACACAAGTACAGCATTCTGTAATTCTGCCAAATTATGTTTAAACACACATTTTAGAAATTAATCAATCTAAGATTAATAGAATATTTAGAAAATTAAGACATTGAACAAATCGGTAATAAAGAAATATTTTAAAAAAGAATATGTTTTTACTGTATTGATGCCAGGATGTTATCCGACTGGGTAATTTTGCTAACGGAAAAGTTAATAGTCCTTCGGAGACCTTCAGGCGAAAATGACATCGAATGGTTATAAGTGTTTTTCTTAGACACTTTTGAGTTTTAAGCTCCAAAAAATTATGTTTTTAGCTTACTTAGCTTTACTATACTAAGGAGACATTAATTTGCAAAACTGTTATCTAAAATAACCACCAAGTCGCTGAAACGTTAAAACTGGAAAGATTATACATATAAATTTATGAATAAAATCCAAAATCATCAACATATTTATCACCTTGTTTTTTTTATAAATAATTAATAATTTGTTTAAACCGCTCAGGAAATAGTTCGCTCGACATTAATTGTTTCTTCACATTCGCACAGTAAACGGTCAGTCTGTGTAGGAAAACAATGTTAATTATTCAGTTCTGTAGTTCTATAATTATCTAGTCTGTTACAATTATTATAGCTGTATCAGTTGCCTTGGATGATATATATCTTGGACGACTTTATAGACATACATATATATAGCGCAGCAAAAAATAGAGAAGGTGAATGAATAACCCGAGTATTCTTAGCTAACACTCAAATAAAGCAATTGCACGACATCATCTTCACTACTGACCTACTGTAACGGAGCTTTATTCTGTTCGTTTTGTGACTACTCATTATATTTCGGATCTATGTATCCGGGATCGTAATCCATGCTGCCCGTTAACATAGGGAACTATCTAATGTAAAGTTTCTCCGTAAGCTCACTAAGTACTGTCTATATAAGGAAGTCCGTTTAATGTTCACATGTTTAATCATATATATAATCTTCATATAACAGTACATGTATAATAAATACTAGAACACACCCGCGATATCGAAGGCCAGTGACTGAATTAAAGTATCTAATTACGTATAAGCCTTATTTTAGTATTAGTATTGTCATCTGATAAAGTCATGCTGATTATAAGATGCTCGGTTTTCTCTGCTTTCAAAATCTTTCTGTTTGTTCCCGTCGACCTGGAACTTATTAATAATTGGTTATATTAATTATTTGGAAAACAAAAGGGCATGGAATGGTGTAATATTTAATCAGCACTATTGGGCCTATATTAGTAATAAATAAAGTTTAATTCTTTGATTTGCCGTTTTTACGTCATGCCGGCTAACAAATTGGAAAACGTGTACCTACGCCTTATTTTAAAACAGGATTGTTAGTATTCGTATAGTCATCTTATAAAAGTCATGCTGATTAAAATACTACAATAGAAAACAATGTGACAATGAATGAATTTAGTAGTGTCAACCCTGTATAATGAAGAAGTTTAGGTGTGATTTTGACCCGTGTATATAGCAAATCCCACATACACCGTTTGGTAGTGCGCCTGACAGATGCGGAACATAAGGTAATAGGTAACAGGTAATATATACTATTGGTATCGGTATCGGATTCGACCCGGAACTTGTTAATTATTCGCAATATTAATTATGTGGAAAACAAAAGGGTCTGGAATTGTGTAATTTTTAATCAACACCATTGTCCTATATTAGTCATATATAAAATCGAATTCTTTGATTTGTCGTTTTATCCCCATGCCGGCTAACAAATTGGACCTCGTTATTTTAGTATTATAGATTCACAATTATAATTTCAAATAAACGTTCGTACATACAACTTGGTACTTCAAGCTACTACTGACGGTCAGTACCTGCCAACCCTCCCGTTTTGAGCGGGAGACTCCCGCTATATTAGCTTTTTTCAACATCTCGGTTTTGTGTTCTTGATGATTTTCACGTGCTACAGCTCTGGCTTTTTCGATGTTTTCTAAAGTTTGCACAATATACTCTCGCGCAGTAACGTTTACGTCCATGTTTAGCAAATGCGTATCTAAAAACGATTTCGGGTGACGACCATTTACTAAGAAAAACGGAGAATGGTCTGTTGAATCTATTGACGGCGAAGTATTATAGGCGAATTATATGAATGGTATATATCTGTCCCAGTCGGAATTGTCTTCAATATACTTTGACAACATATCTTTGATTGTCGACATCATTCGTTCATTTTGTCCATTACACTGCGGTCTATAACTTGTGGTTTGAGTCTTTTTAATGTCCAGTAATTTACATGTCTCTTTAACAATATTAGACAAATAGTTCAGACCTCTATCTGAGTGTAAAAATAATGGTGTTCCGTGTCTACACACTACGTTGTGTAAAAACGCTGTAGCAATAGTTGCTGCTTTGATGTCACTTAACGGTATTAGTTCTACATATTTAGAAAGATAACAAATGAACACCAATATATACTGGTTCTTTGATTTTCCCGAGTTTGATACCGGTCCTAATATATCTGTACTGACACGTTCAAACGGCTGTGAAGTTATTGGCGTAGATGTAATTGGCGATTTCGTTGACTTTTGAGGTCGCTTACATAATGACTACATAATTCAC
>JAASAO010000624.1:0-31517 GCA_017311375.1 Mytilus coruscus
GGCTGGACAGGGGGTAAGTTTCTCCCTGCTCTCGCCCCTCTTCTCCCTTCTCCCTTCTCCCGCCCCCTTCTCCCTTCTCCCTCCCTTACCACGGCATGTTCTTTCATCTGGAAGTGGGATATTATATCTAACTAGCATCAAAATCGGATGTTTTACCTCGTTTAAAATTTGCAGGTCCTCTTAAAAAGTTGTAGGTTTTATTTCCACCTAGGTATAACACACTATTGCACCAACTGACAATAATGGGATCCCACTCGAATTTTACACCAGAGGTGTTGCAGGATGTGTGCTGAACATATCTACTGATGTTATCAATAAGTTTGTAAAATAGATCATCTTTTGGAATATGTCCTTGAGATATAAGAGTATCTAATCTATGAGCAACTGCATCATTAAAAGTTATGTGATCAACACCAGAGTCATAGGATGGATTTGTCATTTGAAGGGGTAATGTCGGTAATGCATCACTTTCATTTTGGTAATCTCGATCATGTAAATCAGACTCATAATTACTGCATGAATCATCACTTTCATTGTCAACAGTCTCATTAATCTCTTCAAACGACCTCTTAGTACATCTTTTAAAATCAGGAGTAAGACAATCATTTTCACCACTAAAACAACTTCTTGATTGGTTCTTCCTATCAAACTCTTTTGATGAATCATTAGAAGTTTTGATTGACAATTCAACCCATGTAGAATTTGAAAGTTCATTTGATATAGTTTTTGGTAATTCAGCTGATGTCATGTTTGGAATTCCGGTAAATTTGGAGTTTGGCATTTCATTAAACATAACATTTGGATATTCACATGGAACAGTGTTTGGCATTTTACTTGATGTAAAGTTTTCAAATTCACTTGATATGATGTTTGATTGTTCAGTCAATGAACTGTTTGGAAATTCACGTATATGTGGAATTTCATTTGATGAAATATTCAAAAACTCGATCATTGGATCATTTGGAAATTTACTTGATATGTTATCGGGCATTTCACAAGTGACTGCACATTCTCTGGGTATCATGTTTGGATTTTCATTTGATGAAATGTTTGAAACTTCGTTGTTTTGAGTTGTTTTATAATTTGGAAATACGCTTGGTTCAGTAGGTTGCCTTTCCCTTACTGTACCATTTGGACATTCCCTCAGTGTGATGTTTGGCATTTCATTTTGTGAAATATCAGGAAATTGATTTGGTGAAATATCAGGAAATTGACTTGGTGAAATATTAGGAAATTCATTCGGTGAAATATCAGGAAATTCACTCTGTGAAATATCAGGGAATTCATTCGGTGAAATATCAGGGAATTCATTCGGTGAAGTATCAGGGAATTCACTGGATTTGATTATTGGCATTTCACATGACTTGATGTTTGGCATGTCACCTGTGTCATGTGGAAGTTCATTTGATTCAATGTGTAGAAATGCATTTGAAACGGTGTGTATCATTTCATTAGATGTATTACTTGGATATTCAATGTTTTTCATTTCATCAAATGTAGCATGTAGTCCATTTAGGAATTCAATTGGCTCATAATCGACACCAATTTGATTTCTGCAAAGAAAACAAAGACTATTCAGACTTTTTATTAAACGTAAAAAAATTAAAAAAAACAAACAAAATATATAAAAATAACCAACAAAAAAATATTAAATTCAGCAAGTTTGACTAGATAACTATATTATGCAATATTTTTATCACAAATATCCTTAATTATATACATATCAGTCTCAACTCAATATAAAGGTAATACAAACTGACAGTGCAGCATAACATGACCACAAAGAAAACAACTTAAATAAATACAAGAGAACGAGTCTGAAGGACAAGGATGCCCCCAACAAGGCAAATGGATTTATTATCATGCATACTAAGTAGAAGAACAAGTTGCAAAACAGAAAAGGGGCATAACTGAGGAACGGTGAAAAGGAGGCCATCCAAATTCGATCTGTGTTTTATAATACTCTGCATTGTGTTAAAGTTTCAAAACATTTGGTTGAGGCCAACTGAAGATGGAGATCAGAAACCAATTAGTGAATTACTACATTTTCCCCCCTAAATTTATTCGCAATTATGATATATTTGTATTTAATTATATAAACTTTAAACAAGAGTGCAACCCTGAAATGTCTTGCCTGTTTAATTAATTCCATACACATACTATGGATTGTCTATTGCTTAATAGTGTCTA
Organism: Mytilus coruscus; assembly: GCA_017311375.1. Lineage (NCBI taxonomy): Eukaryota > Metazoa > Mollusca > Bivalvia > Mytilida > Mytilidae > Mytilus > Mytilus coruscus. The sequence continues at coordinate 2,191 of JAASAO010000624.1, forward strand.
AAAAAAAATACAAAAAGTTATCAGTTGACTGTGATATTGAGGTCAATGTCAGGTGACAGGTGTCAGACAGACATGTACACCTTCAGATGATTCCATATACCAAATTTAATTGACCTACCATGTATAGTTGTTGAGAAACAGACTAAATCACAAGAAACAAACATGATCAGTGGACCAGGCAAATGAGGTCAGGGTCGGGTGATAGGTGTCAGACAGACATGTACAACTTCTGATGATTCAATATACCAAATATCATTGAACTTCCATGTATAGTGATTGAAAAATAGACCTAACAACAACAAAACAATGTCAATGGACCATGAAAATGGGGTCAGGGTAGGGTGACAGGTGTCGGACGGACATGTACAACTTCCGATGATTACAAAGACCAAATATCTTTGACCTACCATGTTAAGTTACGTAGATACAGAACTTGTCACATCATTTTAAGTTGTTCAGTGAACCATGAAAATGATGTCAAGGCCAGGTGAAAGTCGCCAGACTGACATGTACATGTACACCTTCCGATGGTTCCATAGACCAAATATCAAAGGCCTACCATGAACAGTTTCTAAAAAGTAACATAATCACAAAACTTTGATAAAAGTTTACGCTGACTCCGGAAAAACAATCCCTATATCTCGTTTTCCACGACTTTTGTCACATTCTTTAAAATATATCATTGATATTTTTGTTATGAAGAAGTGAATATATAACATGCATTTACATTAAATGTAACATGTATATCAACAATTCTGAATTGAAACATATGTTCAAACCTTTAAGTGTGTTCACTTAAAACTAAAAAATGTATGCATATAAATGATGAAAACCAATCATTTAACTACAGAACATCAATAATGTCATGGAGACCAAATTTTAACAAATTGCATTTGACTCATTTTTTACCCGTTTTTGAAATACTGATATGTAAGTTTCACATCTCTCATCTGCATAAATTGTTCCTATGTAATCAATCAAGGACATTTGTATTTTCACTGGTTATATTAGGCTGATAAGTCACTTCAAGGTCGTACAAGGAAATACGGATTTCATGTAATTAAACAAAGATGTATAGTCTGTTTTAACTTTGGCACATGCTTTATCATTTTCTCCTCACTTTTTTTCGCCTTTATCTGTGTTTGATTCAACATAACATCCTGGTATAGTTTTCTTTAACTTCATTGTCTGCTTGCATTGACTGTAATGCCCCAACCCTAACATGATATATAATCTTAAAGTCATTATTTGTTCCAGGAACTCCTAACAAGAGTGCAACACTAAATATCTTGGCTGTTTAATTGATTCCATACACTTAATATGGATTGTTAATTGGTTTTAATATCTAAATATCAAAAGGTCACAAAATGTCATCATGATCAGTTGACTGTGAAATTGGGGTAAATCAGGTGACAGGTGTCAGACAAACATGGTCACCTTTGGATGAATTCATAGACCAAATATCATTGACCTACCATGAATACATGTAGCAAATGAAAACCAGACTAAGCACAAAAAATAAACCTGGTCAGTAGACCATGAATATGAGGTCAGGGACAGGTGACAGGTGCCATACAGATATGTACACCTTCCAAAGATTGCATATACCAAATATCATTGGCCTAGAATGTATAGTTATTAAGAAACAGACCAATCCACAAGAAACAAACATGGTCAGTGGACTATGAATATGAGGTCAGGGTCAGGTGGCAGGTGTCAGATCGAAATGTTCACCTTTTGATGATTTCATACACCAAATATCATTGACTTCCATGTAAAGTAATTGATAAAAAGACCTAACAACAACAACAACAAAACCATGGTGAGATGGCCATAAAAATAGGGCCATGGTCGGTTGACAGGTGTCAGATGGTCATTGGATATGTTCACCCTCTGATGATGTCACGGACCTTGACTTTTGACCTTTATTTTAAATTCCTTTTGATGGACCAAGGACCTCAAATGAAAAGACCCCATATATCAATCCCTTAATGTTCACGAGTTTCACTTATATCTCCCATATGTCAAACACAATGCCTAAAATAAGCCTCGTATGGAGTCACCAGATCGCTTCAGTTAAAATTGGACAGAACATTCTGAGGATTTAACAAGCAAATTGGAAACATAAACTTGTCCATTTTTTTAAAGGTTGCGAAGGTGTAGTGATAAGTGCGACAGCGTATTCACTTTTCAATATAATGTATGAAAAAATGCTTTCGATATCTTGCGAAATAAAACAAAATCGAGACACCAAAAAGTGGCGAAAGGAAAAAAAAAAACAAAAAAATAATCGATTTTAAAAGGTCTTTCCACTTTCTTCCTGAACAAAAACACGCATGCCACCAAATTCCATACGCAGGACACGTGTTTCTTGACCATTCGAGACCAGAAGTTTAGATAATCCGGCATGACGAAGTGTGAAACAATTCAAAAGAGAAACCCAGCAGCCTGATTTATGCTTAAACAATAATTGAAAAATATATATTACAGACAGCAACAAACTACAACGACTGTATTAAATACTCCTAACATAAAACAGACAAGTATGACAACACAGAAACACAAGGTATCGATCGAAGATTAGTCAGAATTCAACTTATGAATAAACCATGTTTTCCCATACTAAAATAGCAACCAGTAGACATTCAACGAATTAAGTGTAAAGACGTCAAAAACGGTCTGAGAGTTTTTGTTGGGCGGTTCTATATAGGGCATGTTCCTCCGAAATCTGGATTGGAAACATACTGTTGCACTGAAATCTATTTTGTTGCATCCCTGACATCATTCTAGATGTTCATATCCAACTTCCTTTTCTTTAAGTAGGCTTATTACTGAATCGTATGCAGCAAATTAAGTGTACAAAGAGGCACAACTCTTGATGTTTTAAAGAGTACTCACCCAGTTACGTTAACGGTGTTACATTAACAGAAACCCCAAAGTTAGCTTTACACATACAAAGTGTGAAGAAAATCTGATTTTTTTTATTTACAAAGGAACAAGTGAAAAAGTTTGAAACTCAAACATCAACTATTTTGACAACGGTGTCTAAAATATGAGTTTGTATAAAGTTAATGCAAAAAAACAAAAGCCACACAATAAATAGTTAATTCCCATCTACAATAAGACGTCAAGATGGACAATACGAAAAGTCGGAAAATATATTTTCTTTAATTCTTTAAAGTGGATTCATACTTCTATTAGATTATTATTTATTTTTTCATAATCTAGTTAATGAAATCGAAATTCAAGATTTTATTATTTTAATTCATTTGTGCCAAAAACGTTACTGTATTCACTTAGTAAATACTAAATTAATGGAAATAAATAAAATAGCTAGAAAATAAAACAACGCCATTAAGGAAAGGACATATAAGTTATAACATGTTTTATTTAAGGAGTCGTTTATAAAAACAGATTTTTTAATCTGTAAATGAAAAAGGAAAAATTAAAAAATGATGTAAAAATTATCTACCAGTAAACAAATAAACTCCATTCTTAATATTTTAGCATTCTAATAAAGTGCTTTCATATGATCAATCCTGTGAGATTTGTATTAATGGGACAACAACCCAACAACAAGCCATAAGTCAAAGGAACATATAGTGTTAAACATGTGGTGTTGGGCTCTCAAAGGTTTATATTCTTTGTACTAAATTGTTGATATTTCAAACTTTAAATCACAAACTATAATGAATACCTTTCTTTACCTAGTATGTTTTACATCAGCATCTGCATCTTCTTATCAAAATATAGATTACATATTACTTGAAACCCTGTATGTACCAACCATGTTTCTCCATCTAAATACTAAAATATACTGTTAGAATTATAAGTTTTAACAGGATTTTTGAAACGCTATTCATTGCTCTAACATAATTTAACGCTTCTTTTTGCTGTTTGTTTAGCTTTCACTCCAATTGTTAGTGCTTTTTTTCTATACTCATGTTTAACATGTGCATTTACAAGAGCCACTACTTTGCAAGTTTGTTAACCTACATATATACTATTTATAATCAGGTCAAGATCAAATTATATACTGTTTTGTGGAGAAATATTTTCCTGTGACATGAATGCTCAATCATAAATTGCAAAATAGCATAAATGCTTACATGAAGATTTGTAGTATTAAGTAGAAGAACTATAAGCTAAGAAATAACTCAACAAACTACATGTATGAAACCCGAATGCATAAAGTACCATACGTGTACTTTTTTCTTTCTTTCTAAAAACATACAGCTGGGCAAAAGAGTGAAATCTGTGTACACACATATCATGCATACACAACTAACTTTGATATAAAAAAAAAAAAAAATTGTTTTTTCATTATCTCTACCTTTTTGAATAAACCTAAATATTTGTAGATATAGGAAGATGTGGTGTGAGTGCCAATGAGACAACTCTCCATCCAAATAGCAATTTATAAAAGTAAACCATTATAGGTCAATGTACGGCCTTCAACACGGAGCCTTGGCTCACACCGAACAACAAGCTATAAAGGGCCCCAAAAGTACTAGTGTAAAACCATTCAAACGGTAAAACCAACGGTCTAGTCTATATAAAAACGAGAAACGAGAAACACGTATAAATTACATAAACAAACGACAACTACTGTACATCAGATTCCTGACTTAGGACAGGTGCAAACATTTGCAGCAGGATTAAACGTTTTAATGGTACCAAACCTTCTCCCTTTTTCTGAAACAATAGTATAACATCACAACATAGAAAACACACGGTAAAACATCAATTGGAAGGCTTAACTCAATCAAAACGTAAATTAACACACTATGAACGAATAAATTCGATCTGTGATACCTGAAAGTAAATACATAGTTAATAAAATATTAGGGACAAACATTCAAGGCCAAAAGCAAACAAACAAGTCCAAATAAAGCCATGGCAAGACACCATCGCGAAATATTTAACCCTTAGAAAATAATAACTTTTGAAAAACTGGTTTTCATAATATATACAGGTAAATGAAAAATAACTTTGTCGTTTTAGGTATACTTTTCTGTCTATATAAAATCTTCCAATAATTAGGAATACCAAGAAAGGTCTGTCATTTAAATACCTAATTTAACACTAGATACATAAGGGTAAATATCAACAATAAAACTTCCTGTACAGATTAAAGGAGAATAATCTTGATGTTCATACAAATGTAGTATGAAGAAGTGAAAATTAGTAGATATTCCAAATAATCAAAACTGGTATACAGATAAGATCCATATTAATATAAAATAACAAAAAGTATTAAAAATAGTATCAACAGGTCGAATTAACAAGAAAGTACGATTTGAGAGTACTCGCAGTTACTGACAGCTAGTTAAAAGCCAAAAACAATTAATGATAAAAATCATGCATCAGAGACTAAAATCAACTAAAACACATCCCAGGGATTTAGTATTTTAACGTCATGAACAGTCAGAGAAGACATGACTTGTGCAATGCCAAAATAAATGTATCGACAGGTAGTAGGATAGTGAGGAGCTACTTCTTAAGAGATAAACATTAACGTGTGTGTCTCTAAACATCCCGCCTCAAAAGAAGATACAACTTAGTTATGTTTTAATTTGCTAATGACAAAATCGATATTAGTGCCAATGTAAACTATATTCAGAGATCTAATTACAATATTGGTACGATAACCCTTACTTATAAGTTTGTTTAAAGGTTCGATGAGTTTACACGGATCACATAGTGATTTCCTCGCTTTAAGTACAATATTACCGTAAAATTTAGGATGTGAAATACCATTTTAATAAGTTTTCTACAGGTACAGCCAAATTTACTAATCAAATCTTTGTATCTATGAAAGAATTTAGTAAAAGTTTTAAGTAATTTATGGTATCGAAATCCCTGACACAATAATTTCCCAATGATGCATTGATTACGTTCGTTAAAATCTATGACATCAGAACACACACGGGCATACCGAACGAGTTGGGATATATAAACACCGTATGATGGAGCCAAAGGCACATCGCCGTCTAAAATGGAAAATTAACAATAGGAAATGAAAAATCGTCTCTTTTGTCGTAAATTTTAGTATGTAGTTTCCGTTAGAAATTGAAATGTCTAAATCTAGAAAAGGGCAACTGCTGCTGTTTATGTTAGATTTAGTTAAAGTAAGTTCTTTTGGGTAAATTTCGGAAGTATATTTAGAGAACTCTGGATTATTTAACGAAAAATATCATCCAGATAACGGTAGGTATTGTTGAATGTATCAACTAAATATAACAATGATGGGTCTTTACTGAGTTTGGTCATAAACTGAGATTCATAGCAATATAGAAATAAATCTGCTATTAAAGGGGCACAGTTAGTGCCCATAGGAATACCTACTACCTGACGATACACTTTATCGCCGAAACGTACATAAATGTTATCTAGCAGAAAATTTAAAGCTTCAATCATATCCTCACATTTCCAGTAAGTGTATCTAGCATACTTTCCTTTTCGTTACAGAAAAGGCTTTAAACGAGTTACAGCAAATAAAATTACAATGAGATTTTCGAAAGACCATTTTATCAAATACAAAAACTTTTTCTTTATAAGATTGTGTGGAAGTGTAGTGTACAGAGTAGAAAAATCATAACTGTCAACAGAATTATAAGGACCATCAAAAGCATGTATTTTATCTAAAACCTCTAAAGAATTTTTAACACTCCAAAATAATTAATACCATTATTTTCATAAGCTTTATTACAAAAGTTAATAACCAGTTCTTTGATAGTAGTAAGGAGGTAGTTAGAAGAACTGATATATTAGTAGTAGAACACTTACTCGATGCGGAGATGAAACGGAATTTAAATGGTTTTTGTGTAATTTCGGTAACCAGTACTTGGTAGGGACTTTCAAATGTTCTGATGATGCTTTAAGTTGGGTAGTGGCAGTGGTATGCTTGTTAACGATTTGACTCTCTGTGGTGCGAACGGACCTGAATGTAGAGGAATTGATAATTTCGTTTTGAAGAACTTCCGTGTAGTATATGCGTCACACCACCACTACATTATTGGCTGCCTTGTCTGCCGGTACGAACACAAACCGCTCTGCGAGTACCTTGAGTTTATTTTTATTCTTGAAATGGGAATATCATGGATCCTATTATTAATTTCAGAATTGTTTTCTAAATGAGATATTCGAATATTAACAGTATTCATAATTTTATTCAAATAACTGTCTAAAGATTTTTATCCGATTTTCACGTTTGCACCAATTTTACAGTAGGCAGACAGAGCGTCTTTAATGACCTGACGACACTGTTTCCAATCTATTATAGATGGAGGACGGTATTTCGGTCCTTTCTTTAGAAAAGTTTTGACCTCACGGTCTTCGACGATGTTGAGGTCTCCTGTAATAACATGACCATAGGGAACATATATAAAACTAGATGTTTCGCAGTCTCAAGTGGAAGGAACATTATTTTCTATATTGACGTCTGATGTAATTGACGTATAATTAAAATCAAATTTCTGCTCGGTTTTTATAAGAATACGAAATAATGGGTTGTTCTATATTATCAAAATATGGAGGTATTAAGCTATATACGGAAGAGTCATTGAATATGCTAGACAAATTAATAAAATCAATACCTCTATTTATATATTTTAATTTAAGAAAATGTCTTTTATGATTTTCAGGTTTATCAATACTAGGAAATAGCCTGTGATGACAAAAGGCTGTAATAATACAGGTGTATTCATAAAACAGGCTAAAAAGAAATTTTATCACACTCCAGAAAAATAGCATATAATTTACTTATAGGTATCTGACCCAGTTTGCATAATACTTGATGTCTACCATTATTCTTTATTATAGATAACAGATCAGCAAGTGTATAATTTATACGATGTTTAATACGTTGATTACGGTTTTTGCGTTTACCATGAGACCTATTATTTCTAAGTCGTTTATCAACAATATTAATGACATCGATAGAAGTTTTAGATATGTTCCCCTGCCCTAATATTTTGTCATTGAGACCGAGAGGATAAGCTGTTTGAAGTCTTTTTATCCAAAACAATTCGCGAACTTCGCGTGATTTTTCAAACTGCTTGTGTGATTCTCCTGGTTGTTTCTGAACGGTTTCGAGGGTTGGAATTTTATATATTTAAGATTGTGATTATGCTTATTTAAATGTTGATATACTAAACTTTTGAATTTTTTGGGTCTACGAAAGCGGTAGAGATGTTCTTGATTTCTTTTGTAATACTCTCGTCCCGTCTGTCCCACATATTGAATACCACACTTAGGTTGGGTTCAAGTTACCACATATATTAGGTTTGAGTTTTCAGGTAGTATCACAGGGATAGGAGGCGAAAAGGTTCTCCCGTTCACTGTTGACCGTATAGTATTTTGAGAAGTTAATCTAAAACAGGTTAGTCATTTTTTGGCATTGCACGGGAAAATTTGTGGATATCCACGTGCATTTTTGTTAAATAATCTGGCTGTAGTAGAATTACCAATACGTTTATTTATGCACGTAGATAACCTACAAGATGTGTTGTTTATAATTTTCTTTCCATTCCGTAAAATCATGATTATTAAATAGGGGTATAGGAACAATACAAAAGACCGGAGGTTATGACATTGAATGAGGATCACAGTTACGGAATAGGGAATAATAGGGAATGCAGTAAAGAACTCTTACAAAAACTGTTATAAAAGGCCCGACGTAAAGACTTAAATATAACAAAACTGACATATATAACAAACACAGGGCAAAACAGAAGTTGTAAGAAACCATAGCAGGGGCAATAATAAAAATAGCAGGCGTGGATGAGTATCAATACATCCAAACGCCGTAATATTGAATACACTATAAAGCTTTAATACTAAGATAAAATAAACATGTGAAAGCTCTCTCACAGGCAAACAACCAATAACTGAAAAATATAAGGGCATACACTACAAGCACGGGGACACATTCTACTGCATCCACACAGCACGAGAAACATACTCTGCAGTAAATAGATATAGGAAGATGTGGTGTGAGTGCCAATGAGACAACTCTCCATCCAAATAGCAATTTATAAAAGTAAACCATTATAGGTCAATGTACGGCCTTCAACACGGAGCCTTGGCTCACACCGAACAACAAGCTATAAAGGGCCCCAAAAGTACTAGTGTAAAACCATTCAAACGGTAAAACCAACGGTCTAGTCTATATAAAAAACGAGAAACGAGAAACACGTATAAATTACATAAACAAACGACAACTACTGTACATCAGATTCCTGACTTAGGACAGGTGCAAACATTTGCAGCAGGATTAAACGTTTTAATGGTACCAAACCTTCTCCCTTTTTCTGAAACAATAGTATAACATCACAACATAGAAAAACACACGGTAAAACATCAATTGGAAGGCTTAACTCAATCAAAAACGTAAATTAACACACTATGAACGAATAAATTCGATCTGTGATACCTGAAAGTAAATACATAGTTAATAAAATATTAGGGACAAACATTCAAGGCCAACAAGCAAACAAACAAGTCCAAATAAAGCCATGGCAAGACACCATCATGAAATATTTAACCCTTAGAAAAAATAACTTTTGAAAAACCGGTTTTCATAATATATACAGGTAAATGAAAAATAACTTTGTCGTTTTAGGTATACTTTTCTGTCTATATAAAATCTTCCAATAATTAGGAATACCAAGAAAGGTCTGTCATATAAATACCTAATTTAACACTAGATACATAAGGGTAAATATCAACAATAAAACTTCCCTGTACAGATTAAAGGAGAATAATCTTGATGTTCATACAAATGTAGTATGAAGAAGTGAAAATTAGTAGATATTCCAAATAATCAAAGCTGGTATACAGACAAGATCTATATTAATATAAAATAACAAAAAAGTATTAAAAATAGTATCAACAGGTCGAATTAACAAGAAAGTACGATTTGAGAGTACTCGCAGTTACTGACAGCTAGTTAAAAGCCAAAAACAATTAATGATAAAAATCATGCATCAGAGACTAAAATCAACTAAAACACATCCCAGGGATTTAGTATTTTAACGTCATGAACAGTCAGAGAAGACATGACTTGTGCAATGCCAAAATAAATGTATCGACAGGTAGTAGGATAGTGAGGAGCTACTTCTTAAGAGATAAACATTAACGTGTGTGTCTCTAAACATCCCGCCTCAAAAGAAGATACAACTTAGTTATGTTTTAATTTGCTAATGACAAAATCGATTAGTGCCAATGTAAACTATATTCAGAGATCTAATTACAATATTGGTACGATAACCCTTACTTATAAGTTTGTTTAAAGGTTCGATGAGTTTACACGGATCACATAGTGATTTCCTCGCTTTAAGTACAATATTACCGTAAAATTTAGGATGTGAAATACCATTTTAATAAGTTTTCTACAGGTACAGCCAAATTTACTAATCAAATCTTTGTATCTATGAAAGAATTTAGTAAAAGTTTTAAGTAATTTATGGTATCGAAATCCCTGACACAATAATTTCCCAGTGATGCATTGATTTCGTTCGTTAAAATCTATGACATCAGAACACACACGGGCATACCGAACGAGTTGGGATATATAAACACCGTATGATGGAGCCAAAGGCACATCGCCGTCTAAAATGGAAAATTAACAATAGGAAATGAAAAATCGTCTCTTTTGTCGTAAATTTTAGTATGTAGTTTCCGTTAGAAATTGAAATGTCTAAATCTTGAAAAGGGCAACTGCTGCTGTTTATGTTAGATTTAGTTAAAGTAAGTTCTTTTGGGTAAATTTCGGAAGTATATTTAGAGAACTCTGGATTATTTAACGAAAAAATATCATCCAGATAACGGTAGGTATTGTTGAATGTATCAACTAAATATAACAATGATGGGTCTTTACTGAGTTTGGTCATAAACTGAGATTCATAGCAATATAGAAATAAATCTGCTATTAAAGGGGCACAGTTAGTGCCCATAGGAATACCTACTACCTGACAATACACTTTATCGCCGAAACGTACATAAATGTTATCTAGCAGAAAATTAAAAGCTTCAATCATATCCTCACATTTCCAGTAAGTGTATCTAGCATACTTTCCTTTTTCGTTACAGAAAAAGGCTTTAAACGAGTTACAGCAAATAAAATTACAATGAGATTTTTCGAAAGACCATTTTATCAAATACAAAAACTTTTTCTTTATAAGATTGTGTGGAAGTGTAGTGTACAGAGTAGAAAAATCATAACTGTCAACAGAATTATAAGGACCATCAAAAGCATGTATTTTATCTAAAACCTCTAAAGAATTTTTAACACTCCAAAAATAATTAATACCATTATTTTCATAAGCTTTATTACAAAAGTTAATAACCAGTTCTTTGATAGTAGTAAGGAGGTAGTTAGAAGAACTGATAGATTAGTAGTAGAACACTTACTCGATGCGGAGATGAAACGGAATTTAAATGGTTTTTTGTGTAATTTCGGTAACCAGTACATGGTAGGGACTTTCAAATGTTCGGATGATGCTTTAAGTTGGGTAGTGGCAGTGGTATGCTTGTTAACGATTTGACTCTCTGTGGTGCGAACGGACCTGAATGTAGAGGAATTGATAATTTCGTTTTGAAGAACTTCCGTGTAGTATATGCGTCACACCACCACTACATTATTGGCTGCCTTGTCTGCCGGTACGAACACAAACCGCTCTGCGAGTACCTTGAGTTTATTTTTTATTCTTGTGTATGTTTGGATAAATAATTATAAGATAACTTAAAAAAAATATATATAAATAACTTTAATGAAATTAATGACTTAGCTAACCATCATCTCAATCATTGACTCTCAAGAATCATTTTATTGATTGATGATGTAAGGGAGATAATCGTCTTTAGTTTTTATGATAAAGATATCACCCATAGAGCACATCATTTCTGTACTTGAAAAAAATAGAACAGCAGTGGATATATTACGTTTTGAACAACATAATTTGTTTTAATTATTTAACTTTCTTGCTTTGTCTTTTTTGATTATTTATGATCTCATTTTTTCTTCTTTCTATTTTTACATCTTACAAATTGTATGTCTTTTCTCTATTTCATGTTATTGGCACAGTACTTTATATTATATTATACAGCATCGTTGGTGTATTCTGGTTACAATTCCACACAGACATGGCAGGTGAGATCAGACATCACAAGTATATTTTGACATTCACACACTTAAAAGTCACAGTTGTATGGGTCATTCAGTTTTTATGCATTTAGCAAAATTACATATTTGTTTTGTTATAAAATAGAAATATCACTTGAAAATGAGTAATAATAATATAAAATTTTCTCATACAACTGTCAAGGTCTTAATTCAAAGAGAAGCGAAGAGATGTTTTGATTATCTCAAATCAAAAACTGTAATATATATTGCTTACAAGATACACATTTTCCGAAAATGATGAAATATCAATAAAAATCTATGGGGAGGAGAGTGCATTTTAATTCATTTGCAACAAATCAAAGAGGGTAGCAATTTTATTGACAACAAACTTTGAGTATAAGATACATAAAGTAAAAAAGGCGATCAAGGAAATTTGTTAGGAATTGATGTGGAAATAGAAGGAAAAAGAATGACCTAATAACCTTATATGGTCCAAACAAAGATACACCAGAATTTTATATAAAACTAAGTGAAATGATAGAAACTTTAAACAATCAGTCAGTTGTTATAACTGGAGACTATAATTTAGTACAAAACCAAAGTCTTGATACATATAATTATCCAAATATTAATAACCCAAAAGCTAAGGAGAAAGTTCTAGACTTAATAGAATTTTATAATTTAACAGACCCATTTAGAGAAATTAATCCAGACTTAAAAAAATTCACATGGAGAAAAGCTAATCCCATAAAACAAGCAAGATTAGATTTCTTTTTAATATCCCAAGACCTTAATCAAAATGTATATGATGTACAATTTCACAACAGCTATAGATCAGATCACTCCCCAATAATATTGTATCTGAAGATGAATGATTTCATAATTGGAAAAGGATTATGGAAATTTAACAACTCACTTTTACATGATATAGAATATTCCAAAACAATAAAAACACTATACTTAAAGTAAAGACCAATATGCATCACTAGTATATAATAGAAACTTTAGAACAAATAAATGATTTAGATATTCACTTTACAATAAATGACCAACTCTTTTAGAAATATTACTTACTGAAATCAGAGGAAAAACTATTTCCTATGCATCTTATAAAAAGAAGGAAAGAGATAAACAGGAAAAATGTTATCAGAAAAATTCAGAAATTAGAGGAAAGCATCTTAACAGAGGAAATATTAACAGAAATTGAACACCATAAATCTGATCTTAGAATAATAAGGAAAGAAAAATGAGGGGTACTATATCAGATCAAAATGCAATGGATTGAAGAAGGGAAAAGCCATCTAGTTTCTTTTGAATATGGAAACTAAACATTTTATAAATAAAACCATCCCCAAACTAGTTAACGAAAAAGGGACACAATTTGTAAACAAGATAAAATATTAGAAGAGGCCAAAATTACTATAAAAACTTTATACTAAAACAGAGAGCTTGAGTAATGTAAATCTTAATAACGAAATTCCTGATTCTGATATTGAAAAATTAACTGATACTTTAAAAGAATCTTTAGAGGGGAGATAACTTATAATGAATTGACAACAGCTTTGGGTAGAATGAAAATGAGAAAAGTCCTGGGTCAGATGGCTTTACAAATGAATTTTTTATATTCTTTTGGACAAATGTAGGAAAATTTGTTTTCAGATCTATAATTTGTGGTTACAAAAGGGGGGAATTGTCAATAACTCAAAAGGAGGGTATTATTACTTGTTTACCAAAAGGTGATAAACCTAGACAGTTCATGAAAATTGGCGACCAATAAGTCTTTTGAATACAACATATAAACTAGCATCAAGCTGTATAGCAGAGCGTATAAAATCTGTTCTACCCATTATTATTAACAATGATCAGACAGGTTTCATTCCTGGAAGATATATTGGAGAAAACACTCGTCTCATATATGATATTTTATTCTATACAGAAGTAAATGATTTACCAGGTCTTCTCCTTCTCATAGATTTTGAAAAAGCTTTTGATTCCGTATCATGGAAATTCATAAATGAAGTATTTCAACTTTGGACCCTCTATAAAACATTGGATAAGGACCTTTTACACAAATATAAGCTCATCAGTATCCCAAAACTGTTTTCTGTCAGATTTCTTTGAGATCCTAAGAGGCTGTAGACAAGGGGATCCTTTATCACCTTACATTTTTCTTTTATGTGCTGAAATTCTAGGAATTTTAATCAGAAAGAATAAAGAAATTAAAGGAATTAAAATTGATGACACAGAATATCTTATCTCCCAATACGCAGATGACACATCAATAATACTTGACGGTACTCCCAAATCTCTAGATGCATCTCTTCGCTTACTACAAAATATGCTGAAATGTCTGGTCTCCATATGAACTTGGACAAAACAAAAGTGGTGTGGATAGGCAAAAAAAAATATAGTCAAGACACCATGTGTGTAAAATGGGGATTGGAATGGGGTTCCAGTAGGTTTACATTACTAGGAATAAACTTTTCTGTCAATTTGCATGAAATGGAATTGTTGAACTATGGTCCAAGAATTAAGGAAATTGAAAATATAATAAAAATTTGGTCTAAACAAACATTAACACCGGTTGGAAAAATAACAATCATCAAGACACTAATTATCTCAAAATTGAACCATCTGTTTTAACATTACAAGCACCATGCAAAATACTTTAAAACAACTAACTGATAAAATTTATTCATTTATTTGGGAAAACAAACCTGACAAGATAAAAAGAAATATTATGTTCTGAACACAAATTAGGAGGGCTGAAAATGATAAATATTGACAAATATATAAAAGGATTGAAACTAACATGGATTAGGCGGTTGTTAAAAAACAACCCAAAACTAAATAAGCTATTAGAAAGTACTGAAAAAATCAGTATTGAAAACCTAGTTTATTTAGGCCCAACAAAAAGATGTAAAAACCCTTTTTGGGAAGAGGTCTTTAAAGCTTGGACAGATTTACACAATAAATTTACACCAAAAAATGAAGACGAGTTTGTATCAGATTCGCTCTGGAATAATGAAAATATTAAAATAGGAACAAAATCTATTTTCTATAAAGACTGGGCAGATAAAGGGATCTTTTTGATAAATGATCTATTAAACGATGAGGGAAAACTAATGACTTTTCAACAATTCCAAAACATTTATAAAATCAAGTCAAACTTTCTTACTTATAATGGGGTAATTTCATCAATAAAATCATATGAAAAAGTTCTCAAGAAAGATATATCCATAAACAATCTTAATAAAACACAAGGACCAATTATTCCAAATAATATAAGAATATTTTTTATCAAAAAAGGCTCGAAAGATATGTATAATGTTCTATTAGAAAAAACAGTACTAAACTTAACTGTGAAGACAAATGGTCCTTAACACTGAACAAAAATCTTGATTGGAAAACTGTGCATAGTATGTCTTTTACTCCACAAAAGCTCAAAACTTCAATGGTTCCAGTATAGAATAATACACAGAATCTTGGGCACAAATAAATTTTATTTAAAATAAATATAAAACAAAGCGATAAATGTACTTTCTGCAATGAATTTACCGAAGATATTGAACACATATTTTGGACATGCCATAAAATAGCAGATCTGTGGATAAGACTCGGTGACTGGATTTATAACCAAACACAAATACTAATTTCCGTTTAACATGGATATAATTTATTTGGAAATTTAGGAAAAACAGAAAATAATAAAATAAAAAATTTAATAATACTATTATCAAAATTCTTTATTTATAGAACAAAACTGTGTGAAAATCAAGTCAGTTTTGAAGAGCTGAAAAATTATCTAAGAAAATCTAATACTAGAAAAGAATATATTTTTTAAAACAAAGCCTCTTCACATTGCCAACCTCTACTGGGACCCCTGGCTTCCATTACTAGAATAATTTACACTTAACAAATTAGCATTACCCTATGCAATGTTACTGTGTATATTGTTTTAGCCTTCTCCACACCACTATATATGTTATATTTAATATATTGTTATATGTTTGTTTATTGTTTTTTGTTCTTGTTTTGTGCCTAAAACCACATGTACGTTTTTTAATATCTATCTTGTGTTTGTATGAATTTTTTACAATGGAAAACCAACTTTGCCAAATTTATTTAATGTTATATCTTAAGACACACGCTAGTTTTGACCAAAATACTGCTGCCAAAAATCCAAATTTCAGTGATTTTTTTTTTTTTCTAGTTTTATTTTTTTTTGTTTTTGTTTTTATTTTGTTTTTATTTATTTATTATTTTCTCTTCTCTCTTTTCTTTCTTTATGAAATAAAATTCTCTCTTTATTGAACAATATGGAAATAATGGATACATAATAATATAGTGTATATATTTTATAATTTAGAATACTAACAAGTACTAACTATTTTCTATCTTAATATACAATCTAATGTTTAACGAGGCCGGGATAAGGTACCGGTACTTTCTGTATCCAACTAACAAATGTGAAAGTTTTCAATAAAGTATGTAAAAAAAAAAAAAAAAAAAAGTTATAACAACATAGTGAAAGATAACTGTCCCTATTGTTTGTGTTTGTGTAAGAAAACTTGTTTTTGAAATGTTTATATCAACTTAAAGCTTTTTGGAGATTAACAATTGGAGATTAACGATATGCATGTACCGAACAAAAAAGAAACACATTTTTTGTTAAATATTGTAACTAATGTTTACAACTGGAATATAGATAAGAAAAATATAGTGATTTTTTTCTGGAGATCAATTATGTATAAAAGACTATGAGCACATGTTAATAAGAATTTTCTGAAAACGGCCTACATTATGATTAAAACAACAAACGTAAAACAAAAACTGCAAACAGCAACCAACGATAACAACTAATAAACAGGCTCCTAACCTGGAACAGGCACATGCATAATGTGGTGCGGTTAGTCGTGTTTGTAAATCAGGCCGCTGTTTATCTCCGGGGCCCTTTATAGCTTACTGCATACGATATGGGTTGTGCTCATTGTCAAAGCTCGTGATGAAGTGCCATATTGTTATTTACATCCTCGTCATTTGGTATCTGGTGGATAACTGTCTCATTGGCAATCATATCACATCTCCTTATTCATAGTTTTGGGCGCTCAACCCTCTCCTAAAATGGGACTATGTTGTATTAAACAGCATAAAGTTAATAAAACAATGTTTTAGGATGCACTGTATTGAAACGAAAACACTTTTTATAATACCTTTCATTATAGCATGTAACCTATTTTATATACGTTGACCCACCGCATAATCTACGTGTTAATAAATGTAAATGCACGTAAAATTGAAACAGCCTTCTTCAAAAAACGTGTAAACATATAAATTACACTCATACCAGTAGGACTAAGGTACTGTCTGTTATATCTTCCACAATCAATTATGGATATGTCGGATTCTAATGAGTATATGTTTAAGGATGCTAATCGCCGCCATGCTAACAGAAAGATCTGGATATGTGGTACTGTGGTAATCATTGTAGGGTTTGTCATAGGCATATTGATTGGACGATTTGCGACATGTCCTGAGGAGAAAGAGGCTTCAAAACAGGACGGCACATTTCTACCGGGTGTTTCAGATTCTATCATAAAAGATGGTGACCCCAAAATAAGTGAGGAGATAATAAATGGCATACGAGCAGACAATATCAGAGAATATCTAAGGTAGGTTTCCCTTACAATGAGCAAAGCATAAAAATCGGTTCATTCGATTACAAAAGGAAACGAAAACTATACTTAGTCTCACATTATATTTTATATTAAGATATTGTTTACGTTTTTATCAAAGTTAGGTGGTCAATGGTAAACAAGTCCAACTATAGGCGAGTGACATTTTTCAAAAAGCCTCTTAGTTACGAACTTTAATGCAACCACCTAACACACGGCTATATCATATATCATTCGAAAGCTTATTATCTGTACTTTCTGTTTTGACCGGTTGTAAAACAATTGTACGGTGTATTTTCTGTTAAATCAAGGTCAATGGTCTAGAATAAACATTCCAAAAGATCATATGAACCTTATATAACATGATACATTAATTCCAAATACAAAAATTAAGAGATAAGTTGTGCAATATTTCCCATAAATTGAAATTCTTAACAAATCCTACAAAATGAAAAAAAAATGCTCTAAAAGCAAATTATATCTTGGGGGGTCGATATTTGTATGCTCAAACATTAAATAAATGTATGGTTTGCAGGTCAAGGCTTATTTTTTTATAATTCTGAGATGCAATTATTATTTACTGTTCATGGAACAGCCTTCTATTGAAGTGTCTGTGGTTGCCCAAAAATCTGCCATCTGCGAATAGCGACAATTTTGTGTTTCTATGTTTAGATAGCACATCGCCAATTGTCAATATCAGGGAGGAGAATAATTTTCCATATTAAAAGAAGAGGTATTTTAAGTTCAAAAAGAAATATACGAGCTAATGGAGGTAAAATATGTTTTTTTTCGAAGTCAAACTTATTTACCTTTTGAAGTAATGTTGAAATGCAACCATGACTTTGCGACTAAATCGGTGGCAACATTGAAATAAGTAACCATCGTTTGGTAACACTTGGTTGTCTTTGGCGTGATATAAGCGAACTAGATATAATGCTGCTGCTTTTTATTTTGTTGAAAAAAGTGTTATACATGTTAAATATGTTAAGAAGTTTGATCTCGTTAATTATTCGAATGAAAGCTGTTTTGTGTGTTTTTAACATAAGCTTTTAAAACACAAATGCAGGTAATTGTGTATGTAAAAACATTATTAGTAGTTGTGTTATTAAATAAATGAAAAATTGAATACCCTTCTTGACCTCATAAGATCATTCACTGTTTTAGGTAGTGTTCGTTTTCATGCTATGCTGTGTTGTGCGGACTGTTGTTCGTCTGTTAGACTTTTATTTTATTTTGTTCATGGTTTTATCTAAGTTTCTTTGATTCATGGTTTGAGACTGTCCCTTTGGTATCATTTTACTTTAAAGACATTAAGTTGCAGTAATGAAAATCGCCAAAAGATCGCCTGACAGTAAAGTAAAGAAGATTATAAACGCAAAAAGACAATTATCCGCGAAAATAAGTTAATTTGATGACGGTGATATAACCAATTCGTAATCATCATACATTTAACCACAATTTTTAAAACTTTTATTTCTAAAAGAGAAAGAATCGACCAAAAGACAAGAAACAGTATACAAAACACAACATATAAAACTAAAGATTATGCATCACAGACCCCACAAAAACCAGAAGGGTAAGCAAATCCTGTTCCACATGTGGCACCCGTCTTGTGGCTCATGTAATTACTAACCCAGTGATAAGTCTAAGTCGGTAGGTGACATTCGAGGCAGAGAGGACGGTATTGTGGTTACGTCGATTGGAACATATCCGTCGTCATCTGTGAATCCCATAACGGTCAACCAACTCGTAATGGCGTCCATAACATTTTCGAATAGATGGTTTCAACTTCGCATTTTGAACTCTGGTTTAGTAGCTTCTTTGTGAGCAGCAATCCATTGATATCAATGATATCATGAAAGTAAATGCAAACTCTAGAATATCGTATCAACTGGGAGATATATACTCCATATGCAGGTGTTGCTGGAATGTTGCTACATAGAAATGGAAAGTTCACAATTGGGAAGCTGAAATCATCTTTTTGTCGTAAAATTTGTTCTCATCCGACCCTCATCGTCGATTTCTAGATTTAAGTCAAGATATGTGGTAGAGTTCACTGTATCTGTTGTGTCTTTTATTTTCAGTTTCGATGGGATATACGCGTTCAACATTGTCGCAAACTTTGCATTAATCAGTGAGAGGACATCATCTATATAGTGGAAAGAGAAGTTTAAAGATAATGGTTGCTTCTTTTCATTCGTCCTAAGAAGCTCTTGCATGAAGTCAGCCTCGTGTGAATAAAGAAACAAGTCATTCAAGCTATTCAGGAAGTCTAGTATATAAATAAAAGGTCTTTTCACTGCATCAATGTTTAAAATGAAATTACAAATCGAACAATAAGAAAAGTCGAAAGATATTTATTTCAGTCTGGCAGTTACAATGCACATTGCAATGTCGCAGTTTCGCCCCCTTAATTTCAAGCAATCGTATGTTGCTCGCATATATTTTTTTACTTTAAATTTTTCACATCCTTCAAAATTTGTTTCTTCAATCTTATATTGACCACATACAAAGTATAAAAAGGAAGAAGTGCTTAAAAGCTGTGTTTCCGCAGATGGCGGTATTTTGGGAAACTGTATGAGTTGTAATGATTTGCTGTTTGATTAGAAGTAAGCATCATTATAGGAAATTGATGATGTCAAAAACTTTTTTAATTATTATTACAGGGTTTTAATTAGTTTTAAGTGATTAGCAGTTGCATGAGAAACAAACATTTTGGTTTTCACTCATTTTGTTAACTTTTAATTGAATTTTAGGAAACATGTGCTGTCTATCAAAAAAACGCTTTAAATATTTAAAAATGCGTTTGACAAATGACTGTTAATCTCTCTGCTAAAAGTTTAGATTGTTTGCATATATGAATTTATTATATAGAAGTCAGAATCTGCAATCAAGCTGACATCTTGGAAAATATGCACTGATTCGTCCTTGACCTTTGATCTTGATTTGACGGAAATTACACCGTACGATTTTTTTTACGACAGGGCAAAACAGATAGTACAAATGTTTAGCTTTCGAATGATATATAATTTAGCCGTGTGTTAGGTGGGTGCTTTAAAAATTTAATTTTATGGTTAAAGTCATTCCACTACTACGAGTAATAATTAGTTTTTAAATACTTTTAAAACATATCTTTTTTTTTGAATTACTTATACTGAAGCAGGATACTCTGTTATTGTTAAATTATAAACTCATTGTTTAATCATTTTTATTTTTATGGTTAATATGAATAACTGTTGTGTGAAACCAAAATTTAGAATTTATTTTGATGCCATATGTAAACTTTAAATACAGGCTTGCTCGACTAAACCAACATTCAATGTGAAACAGATCTAGGTTATGATGACATGAATATATCATTAGCACAGTTCCACACATTTTCTTTCTCCCAATTGGCATGTCGACCCTTTTAAAATAAATTTACATTTCATTTGTTTATTTTGATAAAAAGAAAAAAAGTGTCACTTTTAAGAACATAGAGATATAAACATGACTAAGCATAAAGACATTTTGAATAATAAATTTAGTGAATGTGTTGTATCTTTTTAATCCTTCATATATTTACATATATAAACCACTAAAACCTGCTGTTTAAATTCATAGCTGCATGTACGTGTAAATGTAATGTTGAGATAGGAAAAGATCGTTTGTTAGACATTCCGGATAATCTGGGCTACAATATAACATCAATTCAGTTGAGTGATAAAAAAGAGTGTATATCAAGCTTTTTTCCTAGTTTCTAAACTTACGCCAAGAAGTCGTGAAACGAATTTGGATACCCTGCATTTGTAATGCTTTTCAATAACATATGATCAAATGGCTGGAAGACACACCCCCCGGGTTTGCATTGACATTAATATCTTGGTGTAAATAATAAAACGTCACCAGTGTCTGAGCAAAAAGTTGATGAACCATGGTTATGTCAAAGAACGTCTCGTCCTTTTTCTAAAAAAAAGTTCATCGGAAGATACCGAGACATTGTTGATAAATATTCCGTATCAACTTCACAAATAATACACGATGGTCTTGAAGTATGTAATCTAGGTACTGACGTTGTTTATCGTCTTAATTACGTGTTATAGTGTTCTGTTATTTGTCTTTGTAAATTATTACTTTTACTGTTTAGTCTCTTTTTGGTAATATCCCTTTGACGTGGCTCGGTACTTATACATCCCGTCATTGTGTTATTGTGCTATGGTAAATTTTTGTATTCTTGTCTTTTGTTTTTGCTTATGTCCTTTGTCTATATGCAATTTTTGTTTCAAAATGTTTATTTATACATAACGTTCCCCAAAAATACATCGATAGCAATATAAGTGTCAAATATTTGGTAAAATATGTATTTTAATGCAACGATTTATCGACCTGTCAAATATGCATATTTCCATCCCGAAAGTCACTCAGAACGAGGCTACTACGTCAGTGTTCCTATCATTCATATTGACATAAGGGTACAGCGCAATTTAGTTTTGATTATTATCCAACAAAACGCATGACACTGATAAACAATGATTATGTGTGATGCCGATGGATTCAACAATATAATTAAAAAGAATAGTGACATGATATTTTCTGTTTTTCGAATGACACGCAGACTTAGAAGGTGTAAAGATGGGACTTTTTAACAACCCCAAACTACACTTCTTTCCGCGCACTTTCATAAGGAATCCAGAGTTGGGGTCTCGGGTGCCATGCCATGAGTTCATCAAAGGACACAGGTGTGCGGTACAGGTGATTGAATTTCTCAATTTCAGGTCTCGTTTGAAGTTGTAAGCTTCAGGTATCACGCCACATGGGTGATTGATAAGACATAGTTATTACGCAATATTACTTCATAAGCTCTTAGTGTACATCCTTGATGTAGGTTTTCCCGAGGGCACAGGTGAGGTTGGAATATATTATTGTTACAGTAATACAGGTATAACTACCTGATGTTTAATGAATACCTGTAGTACGACCATACAATACCCTATGCACTACCAATTAAATACCCTAACCAGTGTTGATTACTAATAAACAACCTGTATATATAGATCTTATTTTAATTGCTTTTAAGAATATGCAGATATAAAAAGGTTTATTACAGATGCATTTTTTAATTGACTTCTTCTTAATATGGAAAAGTAATATTCCTGTATGCTTGCATAAGAAATTGTTAGGCATAAAGCTCGATAAATTAATAGAAAAGATACACAATACTGGTGTAAAAGCTTGGATGCACGGCAATTACCCCCAGGGACCCTCCATACTAGTACATGAAATTTACTTACTTTTAGACTATTGGACTATCAAAAAAGGCTTTGTGCATGTCACTCTCATTAATTTACCGACCACCACACACACACACACACATATTATTTTTATAAAAAGCATAAAAAGCAAACAAGGGAATGATACGAGAATGTGAATCATAAGTCTTTTACATTCATATATTGAACATCGAATATAATTATTGACAACTATCTAGTTGGTAAAGAATCAGATGATGAAAACCATTTCTTTTTTAAATGGAAACCTAATAATAAATGAAGAAAGTGTCGTTTGAACCAATTATTTGGTATAACCGTACGGCCTCCACAATGAGAAAACCCCATACCGTTTATTCGGCTATAAAAGGTATCAACATGAAAAAACTAACGACCTAATTTATAACAAAATAATTTCCGAAGAACAAATATGACAGACGTGAACCAACGACAACCACTGATCTACATGCTCCTGATTTAAGACAGGCAAAACAGAATGTGGCGGGGGTAAATGTTTGTGAGCGCATATACCCCCATCTCCCCCAACGTGTGACAGTGGTCTTACAGCAGTACATAAGAAGAAATTATAAAAACCAGTCTTAATCAAAAGATCGGTACGATGTACAGAAACCACTAACATAAAAACAATAGAGACAAAGCACTGAAATAAGAGCACTCGCAGTTACTGTAAGCTAGTTCAAAGCCAAGTACAACTAATACATAACTCATGTTCTCCAAGACTGAAGTATGTTACATGTATACATTTTCATGCTCAGCCCGATTGAAAATTTAACATTTTTTTAAATGACCCCTATTTGAAGAAATGTTTTCAAAAAGAATATTATGTGTTGTGAATATTTTCATGGACTCTGGGACTATTATACTAATAGTTAGTATAATAGTCCCAGCTGGACTCAATCATTTTGCTGGTAGCAATAAATAAATTGATTGCTAAATGATATTTTCGAAAGAGGGTGGAAATATGTGAATGTGAATTTACTTTGAGAAATTCCTTAAATTTGAAGTTAGATTTATAAGGGTCCTTATGGAATTGTATACATTAAAAGTGTAGTATTACTATATTAATTATTTCAACATAAGATATTTTTTCTATAAAATGTATGGTTTTAAAAGGTAAATAACATAACACGTGACTAAATCACACTACAGGTGCCTTCTTACCTTTCACCTGGTCAAGTATGCTATATGTGTCAAAATTTAATTACTAAAACAACAGCCTCCAATAAATGTTTACATAAAAGGGGGGAAAGTAATAAAATTGTTAATTGAATAATTTTCCAAATGCAGAAATAGTGTGATGTATGGTTTCCAACCAAAAAAAATATAACAGAGATATATATACACAAAGTTGCCAATCTCTGTGTATATATGTATCTGATTATAAGCATAACTTTTGATTATAATTTATACCTATTAAAAGTCTCTACGTAACAAAACAAAAAACAAAATAATAAAAAACGTACCCTTTGCGAGCGCCTAATTTGACTTTTACTATCGTTTTTCTTTCTTTCTGCTTCTGGTGCACACATATAACGTTACCGTAACAGAGAGAAAAAAAAGAACAATTTGATCATCAATAATTAGAAATTTATATTTTCAATCATGATTAAAAGTAGTTTTATTTTAAAAAAAAATGCAGAAAGCGCTTTGTAAAATTATTCATCAGACGAACCCATATGTATGGTAACAATCCGATCGGTATTGTCTGAAAAATCGTCGTTGTTGGACTCTTCGCATGAAGTATTAATGTCTTTTTCTTGGTTATTTTCCACACACAATGGCTCCAATTGATGAGGTCAATTGTATTTATAGTTTGTCAGTAATCGGGAAAAGTGCTGTCAATACCGTCCATAATGTAATTGTGCAGAAAAGTTATCGACATCGTCCAGTTTGAGACATTTTCCCAGCTTGTAACCAGTGACGTAAGCACGATCACGTGATCGTTATCTAATTAAAAATCATTCATTATGACAAGCGCTGGATTCTTTGACCTAAAAAATGCCGATTGATCAGGTTTTGACAAACACAATTGTACAAAACATGTTTTAAGACTAATATTTATTGATTTAATAAGTAAAAAAAAAAAAATCGTGTCACTCTCCTTCACGATTATAACACAATGTTGACTGCTGTATCCGTATTTTTGACATTTTCACCTATCATGTCTATTTGCTTTGTTCACACATTGTTGTCAATATAATGGAATTGTATGCGACCGACTGTCATACATGTGAGAGGTTTAGCTAGCTATAAAACCAGGTTTAATCCATAGTTTTCTACAAAAATACCTGTACCTAGTCAGGAATATGACAGTTGTTATCCATTCGTTTGATGTGTTTGATCTTTTGATTTTACCAAATGATTAGGGACTTTCCGTTGGAGTTTTCCTCGGAGTTCGGTATTTTTGCTATTTTACTTTTTAGATGATACACCCTTTCGGGTTTACGCCCTCAATGTGTATCTAATACATACACCAAGAAGTCATTAAATGCAATTGCTTATCCTTCATTTATCATGCTTTTAACCTCAACATATGATTAAATTGCTGAAAGACAACCCTGTTTTTCCTTAATCATTGAAATCTATCATTTTCCAATAACCATAATACCTCGGAGTAAATTAGATACACACAATTGGACTAACGCCCTAATGAACATATCTAATACATATTCATATCCATGCCGATATTCAATATCATTGACGAATCACCTTGTATCGACTAGTTGGGAAGCAAATAAAGGCAACAGTAGTATATCGCTCTTCAATAGTCATAAATCGATTTAACTGAACAAATTCGGGTCACAAACCAAATCAACTATAAGAGGAAAACAACGGAACAACATCAACACTGAACTGCTACAAAAACAAACTCCAACATACATAGAAACGGACTATTTGATAACAACTGCCATATTCCTGACTTGTTACAGGACATTTTAAGAAAAAATGGTGGGTTGAACCTGGTTTTATGGCTAGCCAAACCTCCCGCTTATATGGCATGTAAAAAATACCGCTAAAATGACAACATTACGTGACAGGAATGCAGTACATGCAAAACTGATAGATATAAAAAGTGAGATTGAGGGTAGAAGGAAATGAGGAAATGTAGGAAAATATCAAAAGAGAAAACATAGTTTCAAGGAGAAATATGACAAAGAAGCTAAAGCATATTTTATTGTCTCTGGAACAGATACAAAAGGAAAAATATTTATTGCACGATAGTTATAGGTTTTATAACGAGAGATAATTGGATATTGCTTGATTTCAATATAATAATATATACAAGTTGTTGGCGAGTTCATTATCATAATTTGAATGATTAAATAACAAGCGACATATCCAATAATCACGAGTTGTTAATCCTTTTTCTCTAACAGTCAAAAGAAAATTATTGTGAAATATTTCGATTTCGCAAGCTTGACTTCAAATATAAGTCTGCTTATATACATGCAGGGACTTGTCCCTGAAAAAAAATCATTAACGTATATTTGATATATTTTTTTTCAGTGACAAGTGTCTATGCAGTTAGAGTATTTAGAATATTGAGTCATGAACCCAGACCACTGTTATATCAGACGTTTTCAAACCTTTTGTGTTCTTCAGATTATATTCAAATCTGATAAAAAGATTATTTTCAGGCAAAATATGAAAGTGTTTTGTATATTATTGAATAAACCACAAATATACGTTGCCAAGACCTTTGAAAGTCACCATTAACCTAACGAATAGGCAATGTTAAAATGTCGCAATGTCGTTACACGTTGCTTTATATTAGCCTTCAAAATTAAAGAATTTTTCGCATCACATAATTATATCATACTTCGTTCAATGTGATACGAGCAATATCTCTCCATACGGGAAATAAAATACAGGCCGCAACCATAAGAGAATAGGCTCATTTATTATTATATTGAAACGACATAACCCGTATTGCTATCATTTAAGCTATATCAACTACTCCCTTGTAATGAACTGTATAACTTGATTCAAAAGTTTTCCATCAAATTATTCTAAATTTTTCCACCCATATTTTATTGTTTCATTAAAAACTTTCAAGTCGGGTGTGTATCGAATTAATGACTTTTATTGCAGTTGTTATAATGAGGAATCATTTGTTATATAGAGGGGATGTTTGCTTTATTTTCAGCACACACATATGACAAAGTAACATAGTAAAGAGACGTCGCAAATACTGGTGTTACTTCGAAAAAACGTGCTCTCCTTATTCTAAAATATGTATCAGTATTAATATAAAAATGTACTGTTAACATGCGATGTATCATAAAAAAGCTTATTTATGACTAAAATCAGCAAAGACCCATCGAAACAACATCTGATACAAAAATTTAATAATACTTTTAGATATTTGGATGATATATTGGCTCTCAATAATGACGACTTCAGTATGTATACTAAAGAAATTTATCCTGTTGAACTTACTTTAAATAAAGCTAATACTAACAATGACCACTGCCCTTTCCTCGATCTTGATATCCATATCATTAACGGAAAGCTTAATACAAAATTTATGATAAAAGAGATGATTTTTCATTTCCTATCGTTAATTATCCATTTTAGATGGTGACGTTCCTTGTCACCATCTTACGGTGTTTATATATCTCAACTTGTACGATTCGCTCGTGTATGTAACAACGTTTCAGATTTTAACGAAAGAAATTTATGTATTACTGAAAAATTATTACACCAGGGTTTTCGATATCACAAACTAGTCAAAACATTTACTAAATTTTATCATCGGTACAAGGACATCATTCGTAAATATAGCTCAACATGCAGACTTCTTATACGTTCAGGTATTTCACATCCAATCTTTTATGGTAATATTCTTTATAAAGCACTAAAATGTCAGTATTCACCTCAGAAGCTAACAAAACCTTTAAATAGACTTATTAAGAAGGGATATAGTTACGATACTGTTGTCAGGTCATTAAAGATTGCATATTTTGGTTTTAATATTGATTCACTTATAGGGTCTTTGCATCGGAACTAAACACATTTATTTAAAAACCAGTTGTTGGCATGACACGGGTTATGCTCTTCTCATATATTTTATGATGGTATGATACTAAACCCTAACGGGAGGGATTGTACCTGATATTCATATGATGAAGACATAATCTTTCAATCAGTTTAATTGAGGTCTGGAGCTGGCATGTCAGTTAACTGCTAGTAGTCTGTTGTTATTTATGTATTATTGTCATTTTGTTTATTTCCTTTTGTTACATCTTCTGACATCGGACTCGGACTTCTCTTTAACTGACTTTTAATGTGCGTATTGTTATGCGTTTACTTTTCTACATTGGCTAGAGGTATAGGGGAGGTTGAGATCTCATAAACATGTTTAACCCCGCCGCATTTTGCGCCTGTCCCAAGTCAGGAGCCTCTGGCCTTTGTTAGTCTTGTATTATTTTTACTTTTAGTTTCTTGTGTATAATTTGGAGTTTAGTATGACGTCCATTATCACTGAACTAGTATATATATTTGTTTAGGGGCCAGCTTAAGGACGCCTCCGGGTGCGGGAATTTCTCGCTGCATTGAAGACCTATTGGTGACCTTCTGTTGTTGTCTGTTCTGTGGTCGGGTTGTTGTCTCTTTGACACATTCCCCATTTCCATTCTCAATTTTATTATTGTATACTCTTTTTTGCTCACCTGACCCCTTTTCTCATCACTTGGCGTCCGTCGTCCGTCGTCGTCCTTCGTCGTCTGTCGTCGTCCGTTAACTTTACAAAATCTTCTCCTCTGCAACTACTGGGTCAAATTTAACCAAACTTGTCCTAAATCATCCTTAGGGTATCTAGTTTAAAAATGTATCCGAAGACCCCGCCCACTAACCAAGATGGCCGCCATGGCTTAAAATAGAACATACGGGTAAAATGTAGATTTTGCCTTATATCTCTGAAACCAAAGCATTTGGAGCAAATCTGACATGGGGGTAAAAATGTTCATCAGGTCAAACTCTATCTGCCCTGAAATTTTCAGACGAATCAGACAACCCCTTGTTGGGATGCTGCCCCTGAATTGGTAATTTTAAGGACATTTTGCAGTTTTTGGTTATAATCTTGAATATTATGAAAGATAGAGACAAACTGTAAACATCAAAAATGTTCAGCAAAGTAAGATCTACAAATAAATCATGACCAAAATTGTCAATTGACCCCTTAAGGAGTTATTGCCCTTTAAAGTCAGTTTTTCAGTATTTTTCGTAAATTTTCGCAAAAATCTTCTCCTCTTAATC
>JAASAO010002167.1:0-10160 GCA_017311375.1 Mytilus coruscus
CCGTGTTGTTCAATCTTTGGTGCTTTGTTAAGCTTTTCCGAACCGTTTTGTTTCTCTTTTGTATCCCTCCCCCATATTGACACAACAAGGAAGCGTCCATTTGTCCTTGGTCTTGAAAGGGATTCACGTGCACAATTCTTGAGAGATTGTCATGAAATTTATTTTAAAAGGTTATACAAATGTATCAGCAATATCTCAGACAAGTTAACAAACAATTAGTAGCAAACAACTATTTATAAAAAAAAACTTATGCCCCTGAAACTACAAATATATGGCAAATTGCATTGTTAGCGATCTGAATGCTACATGTCGTTTAGGAAATTTATATCACATGTTTTATCAGTAATGTTTAGGATGAGTTTGAAAACCAGTGCTGATCAACTAATAGTATATTCTTACAGTAGTTATGTCTCTTTGAAAAGTTTTTCATATTGAAATTGTTTTGTAAGCACTCATGTCTTCATTAATATTTCTGGTTAAAATTTTATGAAATGTATATTAATGGTTAAATTATATCATCAAGGTCTAAGAAGAGTGATGCCTACTAGAAAAAAGATATTCATGGACAACCTTGAAGTTAGCGATTTTATGCCTACATTGTTAGATACTAGTAATATATAATATTAAAGTGTTTAAAGATTAAAAAAATACGGACTTAATGGCCTTTGAAAGATAAAATATGTGCAACGCTGGGAACATTGGAACGCAGCTCTTTTATTTAAAATTATTTTGTTCATGTTTTAGTCTGCGCTTCTTTAAAAGATCTTTGTATCTTTTAACTTTCCAAACAAGGCATTGATATCAATATAATTAGACTCAGACATTTCACTTTGCTTCGTTAATTAATTTCAAATTGTTTCTCGTGGCGTGTAAGATCTGAAAACATCCCATAAGGGGTCATGTTACTATTATGACCTTGTGCGCAGATTTTTATCATTACACTCAATTATTTCCAGTGAACATGGTGATTGAATACTGAAAGTTCTCTGAATATTACTCCTTATTGGATGATTTCAGATCTTATTTGCCACAACAAACGAATATAACGGTGCAAATTGAAAGATCTGAAAACATTAAATCTTAATCAGATTACTAAGGAAATTACAGTTCATATGAAGAATAAAACATAAGTTCTAAGGAACTAGAGGCTCTAAAGAACCTGTGTCGCTCACCTTGGTCTATGTGCATATTCAACAAAGGACACTCTCCAACGTTGTAGACAAGAATAGAACTTATGACAAAAATTTGTTTTGTTGACCTTGTATTGCTGATCATTTAGCCTGTTTAGTTTCTCTCTATCTTCTTTAGTTTTTGCTCAAAACACAAAAGAGGATAAAAAAAATTCCCATTTAAGGGCAATCACTCCTATAAAGAGTCACAGTCTACTTAACTTTATCGGCAACATTTGACTTGTTAGTAGATCTTGATTTGCTGATCATTTTTGTGATTCAAAGTGTATCTTCGTCTGTTATTATTTTCTATCATATACAGTATGACAAAACGCAAAAAAAAGGTGAAAATCGTCTTTACAGGGCAATAACTCCAATAAGGAGTCGTCTGACTATTTTTCTAGCCATGTTGGCCATCTTGGTTGGCAGGGGAGATCATATTTTTTAAACTAGATACCCCAATGATGATTGTTGCCAAGTGTGATTAAATTTGGCAAAGTAGTTTCAGAGGAGAAGAATTTTTTAAAAGATTACAAAAATTTACGAAAAATTGTTAAAAATTGACTATAAAGGGCAAGAACTCCTTAAAGGGTCATATTGACTTATTTGTAGATCTTACTTTACTGAATATTATTGCTGTTTACAGTTTATCTCTATCTATAAAAATAAAATCACAAAATACTGAACCAAAAATTCAAAAAGTCCTCAATCAAATGGCAAAATCAAAAGTTCAAACACATCAAACGAATGGATAACAACTGTCATATTCCTGACTTGGTACAGGCATTTTCATGGAAAATGGTGGATTGAACCTGGTTTTAAACATTAGCTAAACCTCTCACTTGTATGACAGTCGCATCAAATTCCATTATATTGACAACGATGTGAACAAAACAAACAAAACAATAGGTAAAATGCCACAAATAGGGGTAAATAGTTAATTCGGTAGGTCACATTCGTGAAAAGGGAACGGATTTTAGTTACATAAGGAACATATCCGATATCATCTGTGAAACGGATATTTTGGTTTCAACCAATTGATGGCGTCCGTAAAATTTAAGAGTGATGACTTCAACTTCACCATTTGGAACTCTTGGTTTAAAAATGAAAATTCACACACAATTGGGAAGCTGAAATCATCTATAATAATATTCAAGATAAAAACCAAAAACTGCAAAATTTCCTTAATATTACTAATTCAGGGGCAGCAACCCAACAACGGGTTATCTGATTCGTCTGAATTTCAGGGCAGATAGATCTAAACCTGATGAACATTTTAACGCGGTCAGATTTGCTCTACCTTACCAAACACTAACGAGCTAATTCATCGGAATGGGCAACTGCCACATAAAAGTATTCCGGAGTACAAAGGAATTCATATTCATAGTTTGTACAGCTATTTTGAGCAACACTGACCTTGACCTTTGACTCATTAATCTTAAATCTTTCACTTATATCAACCGCATGCATGAGATTTACAAAAGCCACGAAGTCTTCTTCTGCCACCTAAAATGTATACCCCAACTCCAAAGAGGGTGTATAATTTTTTATCTTTGTCCATCCGTTCTTCGGATGAATTTGTTGTTTCATTTTTCTCAAAAATTAAAAAGAAGCGCTAGCTTCCTGAAATGTGAACACAAGCTCAGTTTTACCGTATGACGCTTTTTTTTGTTTTCATATTCAACGGTCATCAACTTCCTGTTTACCGAATACTGATGGCGATATATATCATAAGTGAACGATAGCTCACAGATGATCTTGTTTGTTTTTTTTTTTTTTATCTTAAAAATGAGATGAAAGTAATAAAAGATTTTTCTCTATCCTTTATAAGTTTCATTTGAAACCAATAAAGGATCATCAATTAATATCCGGTAACAATTTTCGTTCATAATTATTTGCTTTTAATATCGACCTTAAATTTTGACATTTTGACCCGACCCTAATAGTTTTGTCTTCTTCTTTCTTGTATCTTTCACCTGTAGTGAGTAATTGTTGTTTCAATTAAGCATAGAGATATCCTGTTTTACTTCCAGAAACAGCTTGTGTGTGAACCCACGGACCGACTGACGGACAAAGCAACAATTTATGCTCCCGATATTTTCGATGAGAATACAAAGAAGATTGTGTAATGCATTAAACGGAAAAATAACGAAAGTTTATATATCTATAGTTGGTTGTTTTTTATATTATGATTTTTATTTTTTGGTTTTACTTGTTTTTTTCTTTTAAAATAATCAATAAAATATTCTTGTGAAAAATAAAAATCATTATTTCAATGCATTTATATTTTATAGTTCTATTTTATACAAAATATCCACGGTCCACTTATTGACCCCCTATTGACAGTTGTTCAAATATATGACTAAAATTAAATCCTCAGTCGTGTTATGTTTAGCAAATGAACAATGAAAATAGATATAAATACATTTTTTGTCTTAATAATAGATATATGACAAAACAACACACACACACACACACACAACGAATATTTTGCTCTCAATTTTTACTTTTAGACATAAAAAAACAATCATGTATTTTGATCAGATCACGCTGTCGTTGATCATACGTCGTGTAATCATATGATTTCAATAAACAATAATTTATGTACACACTATTCATATGCATGTGCCAGAATGAGATCAACATCCTGATCAGTAGTTTTATCATGTCATATCTTTTTTATTATTTTTTATCTATTTATAACTTTGTTTTATTAAGTATTTGTGATTGATTGCTGGGATGTTTTCTGTTTGATCTATTCACGTTTTTAGATTTTTGACGATTAAGAGCTTGCATAATTTCCATAGGCAGCTGTTTAATTACAGATCATAGACAAATTTTACAATTGATTTTTATAGCTAAAAGGAAATTTTAAATATCTCATGGGACATAAATAACAGTTGATATACGTCAATGACACAACAAATATACTTTCTACAATCTTTAACAATGGAAGCATTGAGTTCGAGGTCCAAACAGCATAATACTTCTTGTATAGATTAGACATGTATTGGCTTTGAACTCAGTATTCATATTTTATATAATAAGCAGCTTATAATAAAAATGTTTTATCCAGTCGGAAATCACTTAAGCTTAATATGTGAAAAATCATTGACCATATTGGGACATCTAGCCACAAAGTCCAATTTAGTGTCATATTCATTTACGTGCTACGCATCAGAAATGTCCAATATTCCTTGAAACCCCTTTGTACCAGGTGACAAAGTAGTCAACAGTTTTATGGCTCCTGAAATAAACTGTGCATTGTACATGTACGATGTACAAAACATGATATTTTAATTTCAAGTACCTTTAACTTTACTTTTCCACTGAAAAAAAGACTGATTATATATTCTATTTCAGAGTGAAGATTGGCATCGTAGTGTGTGGCCGTATCATACGCAGACTTTTCATATATATCAAATATTTGACACTGGACGTTATGCAACCATCAATCAGACATATGTAACATATGTTCTAAACTGTTGTTTTGTTTATTACTCTTTATTGATTATTTGTTGTCTCCAAGTAAGACAGATACTTTTTGTAAACTTATCCATATAACAACAATTCACTCGTATTGGGTTAAACTGTATTGTACAAGTAATAGCTTTTCTAAAAAAAACTAGCCGTCTTTAGCTGATGAAAGTGGAAAATATTTTCGCTTTGTAGTTAAATTCATTCAGAATAGCCTTGTATATAAATTGTAGTGGATTACAAAACTTATAAAAGGCTTATACAATTTTTTAGATTTACCAATATCTTTTTTGGGGGAATGTATTAATACTGGTAACGGAGGGTTAATGTCTGAATCATCTGCGTTTGAAGCAAACTTTTGAAAATAAAAAAAAAAATTATTTTCAGTTTTTTCTGATAGATGGACTTAGTTTTTTTACAGTTAACATTAACAGACAGTCTGATATTAAACTTTTTTGATATTTTTAACATTTCATGGAATGTTATGAAACTTGGACATAAGCTAATCTTCAAGACCAGGAAAAAGCATCTAAAGAAAAAGTTTGATTTTTTTTTTAATTCTTTATACTTATAAATGGACCAACTTTTAAAGTCAACATTGCACCTTTACACTTATAGCAGCAATCGCAGGCGAGACACAGGGTTCCGCAGAACCCCTTATGAATTTTTTGCTATTAAGATATTTTTGTACATGTATTCACAACTACATGTATACTATATATTATAGGTAGACTTGGGAGGATAAAGAACTTAAAATATTGTAATGACATGTCCATTGTAAAAGACCGTATGTTGAACTTTAGAAGTAAATTGTTTTGTTTGTTGTTTAATTGGGTTGCTTTCTAAACACATTATGTATACTTCACATCTCCTTTTAAATCATGCATAAATAATAAATATTGCTTAAAATATGCTAGCATACATGTATAATTACTTTTATCGTCTGAGAGAAGTTTTGTTTTATTCTTCTTATATTTCCCTTTGGAGTTTTTTTAGTCTTCTGTTTTACAACGTCTGCTATCTTGATAGGAAGAGCTAGGGAGAGCTAGACAACGTCCAACCCAACCCACATACGGATCCCCTAAAGATCTTAGGGTATGTGGAAAGGGGGCACTTATTATAATGAGTGGAAGGGATGAGCCGCTGGTCGAGAAATTTAGGTGAAATATATAACAAGGTTGATGATTGTGAATCTGAAACTGTGCAGATGTCGATATTTTTTGACAGATGCAATTAAAATTACTATCGTAAATGCTTAAGACACTTGCAAAAACTATTCATCTCCCGTTGAAATAGCGTAACAATGATAGCTGTATGTAGGTATCATTATTTTAAAAAATATGATAGCTAGGGTATGTTCTTTTGTTATTTAAGATATATGAAAAGGATGGGGTATTGGATGTCTCAGCTATGACTCAATAAAAAGGTCGAAGTGCCGCCGCCCCCTGAGATGAGATATAAAGATTCTAATATTAATTGAAAATAAATGATTTGGATATATCCGTTTTCATGTTTTTCTGCCTTTTGATTATCTTACTAAGAATTAATATCAATAACCTAAGAAAAAAGCAAGCGGTGTTTTCCTATATTTTCATGTATAAAATGTACGTAACTTGGCAGTGAGCGACTGGATTGAATGTGAAATAAGCACGTATGTTTTTACAAAATTTTAGGAGTTTCGGCTATTTAGATAAGTGTTACCTGTGTACCGATATACATGATTGGCAACCTGGCAAAATCTAATTGCTAAAATAAAGAGTTCAAATCCGACACTCTACGGGAGTAACAGACATTTACTAGGTTATGATTGTCCCAACCAATCAACGAACTTTACTATTAAAGCATCAGTAATCATCATCCAATCAGATAGTAAGAAGCATTCAGTCCGCAGACTGTGCATCGTTCAACTCTTAAGACCGTCTCAGAGGAGACGGTAATTAATACAAAAGTTCAATACTTGGTTGCGTCTTTCTTTTTGTTCGTTTTGTATATAACAGACTTCTCGCTTAGGTATTTATTCGGTGAAAAGTCGCCTATTCAACAGTCAGTATTCGTCAACTTTTAAATAAAGATATTTAAATTTACCACTTAGATTTCTAATCCATATTAAAAAGTAATGTACCCGTGCCTATCTGTGATATTTAACTTTACCATTTAGATTCCTAAAGTATCTTCCTTGGAAATAACAATCCATATTAAAAAAGTAATACATCCTTGCCTATCTGTGATATTTAACTTTACCATTTAGATTCCTAAAGTATCTTCCTTGTAAATAACAATCCATATTAAAAAAAGTAATACATCCTTGCCTATCCGTGATATTTAACTTTACCATTTAGATTTCTAAAATTTCTTCCTTGTAAATAACAATCCATATTAACAAAGTAATACATCCTTGCCTTTCTGTAATATTTAACTTTACCATTTAGATTTCTAAAGTTTCTTCCTTGTAAATAACAATCCATATTAACAAAGTAATACATCCTTGCCTTTCTGTAATATTTAACTTTACCATTTAGATTTCTAAAGTTTCTTCCTTGTAAATAACAATCCATATTAACAAAGTAATACATCCTTGCCTTTCTGTAATATTTAACTTTACCATTTAGATTTCTAAAGTATCTTCCTTGTAAATAACAATCCATATTAAAAAAAGTAATATAAATTATCCTTGCTTATCTGTTATATTTAACTTTACCATTTAGATTTCTAAAATTTCTTCCTTGTAAAATAACAATCCTATATTAAGAAACTCTGATATTAAACCTCATATATGTATACTGTATTTACTGACAGACATATACTTGAAGTACAAGAATTACTGATATGGAAAAATGGAAAGTTTACAATGGGTAAATTGATGTTATTGTTTTGTCGAAAAAAATAGTATTCAATCGAGCGTCTCTGTCAATTTCAAGTTTAATTTTGCCTGGTTATATGTTCTTTCAGGTCAGAACAAGTTTATTGTCACCAAAGGAAATATGAAGATATTATTATTTATAAAAAATATAAGAAGTGCAGTCGTCGTAAGCAGATTTCGAATCTTTTCGTCGGATTTACTCTAATTTCATCAAAGAGTTCTAAAACGAGGGACGGCAATAATTTTGCACATTCTATAACATTATTGACAAAATATAGACAAAACAAAAATTATAACTGACCACAAATCTACATAAAACATTGAAACAAATTGCAACACGTAAACCCAGACAGGAAAAGGCGAGAAAAAGAGATGAAACTGACATACATTTTTCAAGGATATACATCGCACAAGCATCAATATACGCCAAGTTCAAATAGGCCATGCTTTATACTAGGCTTAATCAGTTTGGGTTTGATATTTATTAGCTTATTTATAATTTCAAACACGATAAACAATTCATTTATTTGCAGTCACTACTTTCGATCGCGTTAGATTTC
Organism: Mytilus coruscus; assembly: GCA_017311375.1. Classification (NCBI taxonomy): domain Eukaryota; kingdom Metazoa; phylum Mollusca; class Bivalvia; order Mytilida; family Mytilidae; genus Mytilus; species Mytilus coruscus. The sequence continues at coordinate 8,067 of JAASAO010002167.1, forward strand.
TATTCATGTATATAGATATTCACCAAATATTCATGCAAAACCTTTAATTTGAGCAAAGCCAGAAAAATTGTATAAAGCATTTTTTTCTCACTTATGGCGTTACTAATTTGAACTTTTATTTGCATTAGTGCAACATAGTATATATATCTGCACGCCAAGTGTTGGTACATTCTGTATAAAATGTACTGTTGCTATACAATAAAATCAATGCATGTTCTTGTATCTTTTTTGTTTTTTTGTTTTTTTTTTTTTTTGTTGTCGTCCGTAATACCGATGGTATAATTCCAATGGTGTTTTTTTTTTCTGAATTGATTTCTAACATGTTCTTCTACCGTCTGCTATTTTACCTTCAGTAAAGACAGAAAGGTATAGGATTGCACAACAGCTTACTTGTCTGTCTAAAGTCGTGAACCTCGTCGACTGTTTTCTTTGTTTATATATTAGTGTTAGTTTTTTTCAGTTAATGATTTTGTTGTGCATACATGTAGCCTCTGCTATATTTATTCACAATGTATTTAAACTCGTGTGTTTGAGAACTTTTCATATATCAAACCCTCAAGTTTATTGTATATGACCGTAAAACGACCTTATGCAATCACAATTCTAATAGTTATGTCTCCTTGAAATATAATCCACCTTTCTGATATCAACACATTCAAAAGTGAAAGGATCAAACTTTGAGGGTGGACAAGGGTAAGGGAACATGGGAATTATGGGGGCGGGAAGCGAAGTCGGGGGGAATGAAGCGGAAGTCAGAGGGGCGGGAACCGGCAGAAAACAGGGAAACAGGGATCGACCCCCTGTTCATTCGCTCAAATTAATCAAATCAAATCAAATCAAATCAGTTTATTTCCTAATTAAAGGGCCCTCAAGGGCCTGTCAATTACAAGCAAGAAAATAAGAAAAAAAGACAAACATATTCACATTCACTTTAGAAAAAAAAAATCATTAAACATTATTATATGATTTATATTAAACAATTTGTGAGAGAGCCAGCTGAGTGAAAGAAAGATAACTCCACTCTACATGATGTCACAAAACCTGCACTTAGCTGTGACAATTTAGTAAATTTATTTTCCAATTTTTAGTTTTCTAGTTGCAAAACTTATGTTTAGGTATTTGGATAGTTTTTGTCGTCATTTAACATAGTAATCCAAATGAATAAATTATCTAAGTTTAGTGTTCTCAAATTTGGATATAAATAGACAATCAAGTAAAGCTTTTCTTGATGCTGCATATAAAGGACTTTCCATTATACAAAATAGAGCTCGTCCTAAATAACGTTCAAATTGCAATATTTACAAAATATATCACATCTTGGAATATATGTCAGTTTACCGGAAGAGCCCAACCTGCTATCATGACAGCCAGTTTCAATTTTTAATTTATGATTACTCAATCTCAATTTTGTAAGAATTTGACAATCATGAGTACGTGTATAGGATAAATTGTTTTCTCTAACAAATGAGATTTTTTTTTATTTAAAATATGTACTTTTTTTGCCTTTATCGTGTAAATAAGAACACCTTCCTCCTTCCAGGTCTCAAGGGTTTCTGAGACAGATTTTAAGTTATTTTTCTTTAATTTATGTTTACTCCAGTTTTACTATTGGTCAGATCAATGTTTAATTTTTCAACATAAAAGAGTAGATTTGTGAACCAAAAGTTATGACCTTTTCGTTTATGCTATGCAAAAGAATATATTCCTTGTATACATTTTTTAGCAAGTTTGATGGTGAATTTTCTAGTCTGTGCCAAAATATGAAGATTTGTTTTAACATGTCTATGTAAAGATGATGTCTGTTTTGTTATAACTCATATGTCAGTACATAATGTAGAGACCCCAAGTATGTGTTTGCAAAACTTGAAGTGGAGTTTTTCTGTCTCCATGTCCTTGAATATATCAAAAAGAGTTAATGATTTTCTCTTTCAAGTAATATTAATAACACCCCAATTCTCACAACCGTATAGGATAATAGGTTTGATACAATGATCAAATGGATGTAGGGATATATTTATTCTTGGGATTGAGGATTTCAAGTCTTAAACAGGCTTCCAAGCTTTTTTGCAAAAGTTTTTTAGCCTCATTAATTTC
>JAASAO010003063.1:0-10444 GCA_017311375.1 Mytilus coruscus
GCCGTGTACTGTCTCCGTATTTCGTGGATTCATATTCCCTAACATGATAATCATCAAATCACACGGGTTGGTGTCTGGGTTGTAGCTGGAATTACTCATCTTTTCGGTGCACATATTTCTTCGAATTAAACAAGTCATCTTATTTTTTAGGACCTGGGTTTCTATGTGTATCTTGGTTTTCCTCATTTTGACCAACGCTACATTGGTCGCTAATTTCCGCAACAAAATTAAATAAAACTCGGACGAGTGATACAAGGGGTAGAATGTGTTACGACCAAAGAGGACGGTTAGGGTTATCCAACTCTGATATAATTATGTATGTAGTTAGTAGTGGTGAAACCTTACTCTCTTGATACGAAAGGGGGAAGCCGAAGATCTAGTTAAAAGAAGATCAGTGATCTGGAAATATTTTTTATCTATGGGCCCAGGGCCCCCGAAAAATAAAATCAATGGGCCATTTTTAGAATTAATGGGCCATGTTGTCAAATGAGTGGGCCATTCAATTATAACAAAAAATAAAAAAGTGTATGTTTCAGCAAAGAGGTACTGACCAGTATGATTTTAATTGATATTATGGATATTGTTACTGTGCTTTTGTAGTTTCATTGAATAAAAGTTAATTAAGTTCATGGGGATTTATGTGCCTAAAGATATACACAAGAATATATGTCTCTGATGTGACTAAGAATGACATCTATGAGTTCATGAAGTGTAACAGCATTCAGAAATTAAACTTTTTATGACTTATAATAAAACACTACAAAACTGAGCAACATATATATGACTAGACCAACACCACTTCAATGAACAGAACCATTAATAAGGAAATGCTGAGATCAAGAATGGACTTCTGATCTGGACTGATTTTTAAAATCTGTACTAGTAATTATTGAAAAATTAATGATATTTGATTAAATTTCATTCTTTTGAGAAAACATGAAACTTGAACATACATGTATATTTATTATTAAACCATACAGTATAATCATAGTAGTAACATAGTAATAGATAAAAATAGTAACTGTTACTCAGTATTAATATTGGGCAAAAACAATAAACTGAGTTACTAGAACTATGATAATGGCAGACTAAAAGTAGCTGATCTAGATTTTGTGGCACACAATTGAAGAAAGAAGAAACGGATCACAATAAGAAAACCAGACCAATTAAATTCCAAGTTAGTTGAAATGATTTTTGGCAAGATTTGCAGTACATTTTGCTGTCATCATACAGTAACCAGGGCCATAACTTCTCCCAAACCGGGCTATATTTACGAGAACCTTTATTTGCAATGTTAATACTGGTACCGTCGCCTTGTTCGTGTTCATGTTCCTTTGACATTAAATTTGGGTCTTCGTCGACTGCCATACTTTATTCTCGATGTTCCGTATTAGAGGACGTTTCAGGCATTACCTCGGCATTTCCTGTATTATTATTATTTTATCAAGAATAACAAAAGAGAGTAACGTTTTTTGATAAGACACAACAACAATTCGCTGTAGGCAGGTTTACAAAATGTACAAACGAACCAAAGACCAAAAAATTGACAAGGACAGTTAAGCGCCTTTTATGGAGACACATACTATATAAAAAAGGCCTTTGGGTTTTTAAAATCGAAGTTTTAGCAAGTTTACTTTAAAGATTATAATTTGAGAAAATATTGTCTGTACTAGCTAACTTTCACAGAATTAAAGTTGTTTACGTTGAAAATTTAGATCACGGATGATGGTTAATTACGTTTTTTCGGTAGTCAGATATACCACACGTTCCTATCCTTAACATGAAGGAAAACGCCCGAGACTTCCCCAAAAATATATAGGTGGTGCTCCTGTCATTGGAGGGAACAAAACAGGCAGTTTTATACACAAATATGGCGATACTAAACACGATCGGAAATCCGTTTTACGATATCTAAACGTTTACATAGGAAGCGAAAAATATCGTGCGCCACACTGGCGCTTACATTTGCCACTCTATGCGCAATTTCTGGTCGAAATGCACAATTGGCGCATGGCGCACGACCTTCCCGATCACTGGAAGATAGACCAAGACAAAAATAACAGCGAACTAGAACATCACAGAATGACAGTGGACACACAAACGCCGAAATATAAAGACAAATAAAATACCAAGACCCATAAAACGAAAGAGGGACGAGGATAAGGACTGAGCAGTTGCAATAATCATGCCGTGTATCAACTCCAATATACTGCAGGGGTGTGAAAATGCTATGCCCGACTCGCCCGACTCGTACATTTGAACACCCGGACAAGTTATAATTTTTGTCTGGGTTGCCCGTCAAATGCCCGTGGACAAGTAAAAAAATATACATGACAAAGTTCATGAAGTTCAAGTCCAACAAAAATAAAGAATTAATTTCAAAACGTATAAAGATGTTTAATTTTATGTAAAAGAAACCAATGATCAGCGAGTAAAAAACATATATTTAAGTCAAAACATCAATATTCATGACGATAAATATTAAAGAACACCGGAAATAGATCGATTACCAAAATAAATAAAAAATAAGTATGCGAACCCTAATCATATAATTGCATTGTTTTTGTCCATTGACCCGGGATCGTCGATTAGGTTTTATCTATCATTCAACGGAAGTGTCATTTCTTTAGATTTTGTATCGAGATTCAGATAACTCGAATAATTCAGCGCCCTCTATCCACTACTTTTCTCGATGGAGTGATCGTAGTGATCGTAATATAACGACTGGATTATTCGGGTTAAGATTCCGATGGATAAAACTTAATAAAACATAGGGCAAGCAAGACAAAAAGAGTGACAAGTCGAGTAGAAAACCTGAAACGCAGACAGAGAAGGACAAGGAGTATTAAAACTAGAGGCTCTAAAGAGCCTGTGTCGCTCACCTTGGTCTATGTGCATATTAAACAAAGGACACAGATGGATTCATGAATAAACTGTGTTTTGGTGATGGTGATGTGTTTGAAGATCTTACTTTACTGAACATTCTTGCTGCTTACATTTATCTCTATCTATAATGAACTTGGCCCAGTAGTTACAGTGGAAAATATTTTGTAAAAATTTACAAAAGTTTACAAAATTTATCATGTTTATGAAAATTGTAAAAAAATGACTATAAAGGGCAATAACTCCTTAAGGGGTCAATTGACAATTTTGGTCATGTTGACTTATTTGTAATTCTTACTTTGCTGTACATTATTGCTGTTTACAGTTTATCTCTATCTATAATGGTATTCAAGATAATAACCAAAAGCTGCAAAATTTTCTTAAAAATACCAATTCAGGGGCAGCAACCCAACAAAGTGTTGCCTGATTGGTCTGAAAATTTCAGGGCAGATAGATCTTGACCTAATAAACAATTTCATCCCGTCAGATTTGCTCTAAATGCTTTGGTTTCAGAGATATGAGCCAAAAACTGCATTTTACCCTATGTACTATTTTTTAGCCATGTCGGCCATCTTGGTTCGCAGGCGGGGTCATCGGACACATTTTTTAAACTAGATACCCTAATGATGATTGTGGACAAGTTTGGTTAAATTTGTCTTAGTTGTTTCAGAGGAGAAGATTTTTGTAAAAGATTACAAAAATTTACGAAAAATGGTTAAAAATTGACTATAAAGGGCAATAACTCCTTAAGGGGTCAACTGACCATTTTGGTCAAGTTGACTTATTTGTAGATCTTACTTTGCTGAACATTATTGCTGTTTACAGCTTATCTCTATCTATAATGGTATTCAAGATAATAACCAAAAACGGCAAAATTTCCTTAAAATTACCAATTCAGGGGCAGCAACCCAACAATGGGTTGTCCAATTCATCTGAAATTTCAGGGCAGATAGATCTTGACCTGATAAACAATTTTATCCCATGTCAGACTTGCTCTAAATGCTTTGGTTTCAGAGATATGAGCCAAAAACTGTATTTTACCCTATGTACTATTTTTTAGCCATGTCGGCCATCTTGGTTCGCGGGCGGGGTCATCGGACACATTATTTAAACTAGATACCCTAATGATGATTGTGGACAAGTTTGGTTAAATTTGTCTTAGTAGTTTCAGAGGAGAAGATTTTTGTAAAAGATTACAAAAATTTACGAAAAATGGTTAAAAATTGACTATAAAGGGCAATAACTCCTTAAGGGCATACGATACAGTTTTGATCCCGTATTTACATTTTGATAAAAATTTCCATATAGACTATTTTTTACCTGATTAAATCAAATATGTAATAAAAAATATACCTTCATGTGCTACTTTTTGAGTAAAATGAGGTCGAAATTTTGTATATTTGCTCAAAATTCGGATTTGTGGCGTATTTTCCCTTTCGAAAGAAAGACATAACTTTTTGTTTTAAAAGATAAACACAAATTGTTTTTGTTAAATAATTTGTAATTTCTGTATTTTATAAGTATCCTAAAATTCATACATTTTTATTCAGAAATAACTCATATTTATCAACTATTCATGAATGTAGAAAAAAACACCATTTTTTGCTGTATATTTATCAAATTTAAAAAAATTGCACTATTTACGTTTTCATGAAAATTAGCACACATAATCTTCTCGCGTAATCAAATCAAATGGCATTTTAAAAAAGAGGGGTCCATGAACTCGTTTTCAAGTCAAATAAGTTTGAATGATAAAAATCAGTCGAAAACTGAATCTTTTCCCGATAAGTCATAGTTTGACGTCGCGAAAATAACAATTTACGTTAACAACGTCATTACCTCCCCTGTAACTGTATCGTATGCCCTTAAGGGGTCAACTGACCATTTTGGTCAAGTTGACTTATTTGTAGATCTTACTTTGCTGAACATTATTGCTGTTTACAGTTTATCTCTATCTATTATAATATTCAAGATAATAACCAAAAACAGCAAAATTTCCTTAAAATTACCAATTCAGGGGCAGCAACTCAACAATGGGTTGTTCGATTAATCTGAAAATTTCAAGGCAGATAGATCTTGACCTGATAAACAATTTGCTCTAAATACTTTGGTTTCAGAGATATAAGCCAAAATCTACATTTTACCCCTATGTTCTATTTTTAGCCATGGCGGCCATCTTGGTTGGTTGGCCGGGTCACCGGACATATTTTTAAACTAGATACCCCAATGATGATTGTGGCCAAGTTTGGTTAAATTTGGCCAAGTAGTTTCAGAGGAGAAGATTTTTGTAAAAGTTAACAGACGACGGACGACGACGGACGCCAAGTGATGAGAAAAGCTCACTTGGCACTTTGGGCCAGGTGAGCTAAAAACGGAAGCGAGAATTTCAGACTTCGTGGATATCAGATTCCCCCTGGCTATCTAGGGAAGAACATTTGGAAAACAAATTATTTTTTTGTCTAATTTGTAGATCAAAAGTTAACCTTATTTGTTGTCAAAGTGGTAGATAGAAAGGACACTTTAATTGCCCATCAACTATCAAGAAAAAACCGAGTGTGTCAGTTTGAGAGAAACAAATAAAATTTAATAGTAATCTATTATTTTGTTTCCACTTCTTCACTCACTGTCCTCTTACTTTAGAATATCATATATGCACCTACTGACTAGAATTTTTAATCAAATACTGCTGCAAAATTGTCCTTTAGATGTCATTTCATTTGATTGGTTTGCTGTTGGGTTTCTGTCCCATTGATGTTAACCCATTTCCTCCTTTCCTACATTTGTACACATAAACAAATGGCTTTCATTTGTTTGTGATGCAAAACAGTGCTAAGAATCATATATTAGCTAACAGTAAAATACTTCAATATTTATTGGGATCAGCAGGGCAAGTAACTTTTTTCCGGACAACTTGTCAAGTAAAATTTACAGTTTTACTTGTCCAGGGACAAGTGCTCATGACTAATATTTCCACACCCCTGTACTGAAACAACTATCCCGCTTGAGAAAAATAATCGGAATCAAAACAGATTCCCACAAATATTATAGAGAACTTAACTATTGAAAGATATAACAGTTCATAGTTTGCCAATTTTGCATAGTACACCTATATGTTATTACAGAAAAAATATGCCTGTAATAACTAAAGGGTGTTATCACAGCTTCTCTATATCACTTCAAAGCATTTGCTCAGGTATACATCATGCTTAATTACAATGTATTTTAATTTATTGTAAGAAATAATGACCAGAGCATGTAATGAGGTTCTGCGCAAGTTTCTCAGTAATTCCCAAGTGTCTTATATAATAAGTTACATTCCTTTAATAACCTAGCCTTGTTATCACAGATAAGTTTATCCCTTAATAGCCTCGTCTCATTGATTTACCATGGTTAATCAAAAATGAATTAATTTAATTAAAAAATTAGTTATCAAGGCTATGCATTTAGTTTCTGCGCAAAGTCTCAAGAGTTCCCTAGAGTCCACTATAAATGAAATAATTTTACAAATAACAAACATGTTATTACAGATTTAGAAAATTTAAGGAATAAAGAGTAGACAACTAATGAAAGTATCTGTAATAACACACGCAAGTTATTTTCTGTAATAACCCTATAGAGTTATATCTTTGACTGTCTATAGTAAATAAACTGTTGATCTCATAATTTTGCAATCATAACCAGAGACGTATAAATACATATATCATGTATATGTCTCTGTCATAACACAACAGTCATTATTTACGGTCTCAAATGTATGGATGGATGGATGGATGGATGGATGGATGGATGGATGGATGGATGGATGGATGGATGGATGGATGGATGTACACAAATGTATGTATGTATGTATGTACATAGATTCCTCCGTTTACAGAGCACCCCTTGAGAGCTGCGAGGGTACAGTGGAATCCGTGTACACTCCCTATCGGGATTAATGGAGATGTGTCACTAACATATTTACAATGTTCAATATTTACAAGGACAATCCCTACCCCAAAACAAGGGAGTGTAAGAACACCGGACAAAATAGCAAATATAAGTCTGTACAAGTGAAAACTAGCTCTTTAGTTTTCACGTTAAAACATCATTAAGTCTACCCTTATATTATTCACTCCAGTTTGTAAAGAATAAGATAAATCATAGTCTTCTCATTAACTTCCTTTTTCTTTACAGGGAAAATATAAGTCGAGGGAAAGAAACCAACATTCTTTGTACAGGTCCACTACCTACCTTATCTGTAAGTTCCGCCTATGCCAGGCGCATCATCAAAACGGTGTATGTAGGGATTTGATTTAGGTGAATGTACATAGTAGCGCTGCTCGTTCAATCGTCGGTTACAAGATCATCATAGCTAAAGTTATGATGAATATTGTTGTGTAATATGGTATAATGGACGTGACATTACTATGTAGACAGTACGGTAGTTAGATATACCGCGTAGTCCGGTTCCCGGAATGATCCATTGTAAACTACCTAACTCAGGATAAGATCTCGGATAGTTACCAGGTAACGAGAGTTGGCGTATTGGCGGGAATAAGGACGCAACGAATAACACTTACCAGAGATATATTAGAGGATATTTGGTAAGTCAGTACAATTAGAGGCGTTGAATTGTATTAGTAATAGTAGTATTGAGTGATAATACTCGGAAATCACATCACTGGCGCTTGGCGAGCAGGGTTTCCTGTGATAAAGTACGATTTGAATCGAGACACAGAAGTGAGTACGTCACGTGTAATTGCGGAGTTCGTATTGCTACATTTGGTATATTATGAAGTGTTTGAACACGGATATACAATAAGCATAAAACTTGCGTTAATTACAGTGATTACAAATTTGTTGCATAATTGTTACACGTTTGGATAAAATTATCCATTTTGCTTGGAAAGTGGCGAAATTAACCGGCATCAGTTAAAATTAGACAAATTAGCCATTTCCGGAGAAAATTAGCCATGGTTGGATAAATTTAGCAATTTTCCGAAAAAATTAGCCGTTTTTTGTGTGGTTAGCCACATAGCACATACACATTAATTTTTTTTTCTGGTTCAGCAACCAGTGATTTAATTGAACTGTATTTGTGTTAATATAACATTATGGCAACATTAGCTTTTCAGCAGCAATGCATTAAAATCAACAGCTGTTCTTATGAAGAATTAAGGTTGTTGCCTGGTGTGGAAATGTCATAGCTGACAAGATTATGTCTATGAGAGAGACACTTGGTAATATTCAGCCTGAGCATCTTTCGGAAATACCAAGACTAAAAATTACTGAAGCGTTGATAGATTTGATAGATTTTCACCGGTTACCCAGCAACCAGGTTACAATACGCAGCCACAATTCAGTTATGATTTACAAGACTATGTTGATTATGGTGAAGTTAAAACATCTGCATTTCATTCGGAATATTCAAAGCAAGAAGCAGAAATCAATGACTTTTCAGATTCTGACGCACCTTCTGATGAATATTTGCTTCAACCTGAGCCTGTGGAAGACAAACGTGAGTTATCACGTCCCAGTTCAGCGATGAGCAAGCCTTTAAATTACACTTTGCAGTATGGGGACCACCAGTATTCATCAAAATTGTCAAGACCTGATGAAAGAAAGCCGTTACTACAAACCGAGTGTGACGACCAAGATAAAGTTCAAGATTTTCCAATTGATCGACAATCTAAGCCAGACAACATTCATAGAACAGATGAATTACGGTACATTACACCACGTACCAGATTAAATGTTGAGGCAGACATTGAAAAACGTGATTATTCACGTAACCAAAATACACAGCAGCAGACCTCACAATTGGGATGGCAGCAAGGTTCCAATGAAACCTTGAAAACGTGATTATTCACGAAACCATAATCCACATCAGCAGACATCACAAGTGGGATGGCAGCAAGGACCCAATGAACACAAACCTAGAACAGAAAGGCCTGTTCCAGTCCCAAGACGCCGTCAACAGTTAGAATCACATACACCATCAACTATAATTCGTCGTAGAATACCTTCACCTGAAATTCAACGCAGAATACGTATACCTTCACCTGAAATCAGACGCAGAATACCTTCACCAGAAATATTTAGGGAGCCTGTATATTCCTTGAGAACACCAAACCCAGCATACTATTCTACATTAAACAGAAATATGTATCCACCTAGACCATTTTTAAGTTATGAGGAGTCACCGCAATTAATGCCTCCAGCAAAGCCAAAATCAAAGAACCTAGAAATACCAAAAGGACTGAAGTATGATGGATCATCAAGCTGGAAAACTTTTTACACCAAGTTTCAAAGGTATGCTGATCGTTTATCGTGGACTACCACGGAACGAAAAGACCAACTGTGTTGGTGTTTACATGGTAAAGCAGGTGATTACTATGCAAATTTAATTGACAGGGACCAAGGTGTGGATTATTTTGATGTAATTCACAAACTTGAGAAAAGGTTTAATTTTCAAGACTTGCCTGAGACGTTGCAAGTGCAGTTCATGAGTGCACGTCAAAATGCAAATGAGAATTTGGAAGATTGGGCAGATCGAGTTCTCTCGTTAGCCTGTAAAGCATTTAGAGATCTTCCCGACAATTATATGTACACACAAGCTATCTGGAAAATATGCCAGGGATGCTCAGATAAAGAAGCTGGTCAACATGGAGCCACAGCCAGACCAACATCTGTTGAAGCAGCAATTGATCAGATAAAATGGTTCCAACATAATCACACAGCTATATTTGGTAAACCAACTGGTAGACGTGACCCAACACCAAATCAGGATGAACCAAGTTATGATTATGATAGCGACCTAGCTGTTCACGCTATTGGTAAGACGGACACAAAGTCTGAATTGTCTAAACAAATGGAAACATTGCTAGAAAAGATGACTGCTATGGAAGCATTTCATAAACAGGAAATAGGAGACCTTAAACAGCAGCTTCAAAAACAACAGCAGGCAAAACAGTTTCCTACACAAAATGAAGTCCAGCCAGCAGCCCAACCATTTAGCCAGCAAACCAACAAGCAAGGTAATCGCCAACAATGGCGTAACAGGGATAATAGGCAAGATAATCAGCGTCAATCACCATTTAAAAGGCGCTGGGGACCTATACCACCTGAGAAATTAGCAAATATGGCTTGCTATTTCTGTCATCAGTTTGGACACATACAACGGGACTGTCCTGAATTACAGTTACCGACAGGAAATAGTTATACAGATTCTTTAAACCAGAAAGAGTCGGGCTAAAGGGCGGAACCCTGACTCAGTCCAAATCTAACCGCCTAACATTGAACACTATTTCAAACGATATTAACAAGACACCTGTTTCGGGATTACCCGTTAAAACATGTGACATTTCAACATCTACAGATACTTTGTCTAATTCACCAGTGCACACAACGCAGCATGATAATGATTTACAGCAAGTGATTGACCTTCAGATGCAAGATCCTGTACACTTAGGAGGAACTATTTGCCAGTTAGGCTCAGCAGCTATGCTTCGATTCACTTTAAAAGTACAGGGACAGTCAGTAATTTCGGTAGTAGATACCGCAGCGGAAGTAACAATAATTT
>JAASAO010002240.1:0-11262 GCA_017311375.1 Mytilus coruscus
AATACCAAAATACAAATGCAACGAATAAGGTTTATTTTAATAACTTTTGTGATATTCATTTACTCGCTTGGTCGTGGGTCACGAATCAACGAATCATAGATAATTACCACAAAGCGACAGACGGATTGAACAGCCGAATTTCTTAATAAACTAGGAGATAAACACATGCTACATGTAAAGTGCACCACGGCACTTGTATTGGTGGTGTATTCCTTGGAAGGTCTTCAAAATTATTGAATGGTTTTGAACTTTTTTACATTCACGATGAAAATGACAACCGGTCATGAAGTACTAACATTTACGTTATTCTGAAGTCTTCATGCATGATAAATGAAAATAGAATTTGGTTCAATTTTTTATGTATAAACTGACATTATGTATTAAATGACAGAGAAAATAAATATTTTCTCTAGAATTAGTGACTCCTTTAAGTATTATAAATTCAAATAATGCTAGTGAAAACTATAAATTGAAGATAGCGAGAATAAAACTTGAGCACCGCAACATATTAATTATGTTATGTGCATGTTGATTGATGCATATTTTATTTTTGATTGGAACCAAAGTCAATGAAACTCTGTATTTGGAGTTCTACACGTAGAAGAAAATTTCAACACATAACAATGTTTCAATTTTAGATGTCACAGTTATAAGTGCGGGTTTGAATGCTCAGAATGGGGTTATCAAACATTTATTTTTTAATTATTGTCGCTCATAATTTGATTTTCCTTTCTTTTATATTTTAGCAACATTTAAATCTCTTTTCTTCTAAGTTTCAATTTAAAATTTCAGGGCATTTTTCTGTCTTCTATAAACCTCACCAAGACCCTTAAATACTACTAATTTTTCTCATACAAAATTAAATAATTTACCTGATTCAATGGTAAAGTGATTCGATCAGGGGAGACTCATGAGTTAGATCATCATTTATTCTATTGATTTTGCTTGGAATGGGGTAGGACTAAATAAATTTGTTTTTACTCTGACAAATTTAGATTACAGAAAATTTCCATATCGGGGATTTCTAAGTAGAGAAGGGAAATGTTTCCATAAGTCTTGAATTTGCAAAGTGTATGAATCAATAGCCGACAACATCGGTATTATAGTATTTAGTAGCCAGTCTGCTGCAACATGCACGAGGGGAAATCATTATAAATATTATTTTTTTTTTTTTTTTTTTTTTTTACCGAGGCAACTGCCTCGGTTGCCTCAACGTAAGCTACGCCAATGGTTATTATATTAAAATAAGATATACAAAAGATTGGAATGACAGGCCTATTCCAAAACTATGTACATCTTTGATACTAAATGTAAACGAAAAAGTTATAATAAACGGAACGCAATTCATGACGTCTTGAGAATGAATATTTTGTTGAATTCTATCCTTTTACACGTCAGACAAGGGAGGATCAATTAGGGAGCAAGCATTTAACTTTAAAAAAGGGGGTATGTTTTTTGGTTTGAGTCAGAATTTTTTTATCGCCAAACGCGAACCTATTTTTTTTTTTACTTTTTCAACGCTATCAATCAAATTTTTTTTTAATATTTAACACTGTAAGGTATGAATAAAATTTGGATTCAATATATATATATTTGGTCATCTGCTTGGCCTGATTATTTTTTTCCCAGCAAATTGGGGATAAGAATATTTTTGGAGAAAAAAACCTAAAGTACACTTCGACTTCGTCGGTAGGGGACTCAAAAAGCATACCCCTTTTTTTTGAAGTTCAATGGTTGTTCCCTTATTAATTAAAATAATAATTGAAAATAAATGCTAAACCTTTCCTATGAATCAAATACTGAACTTATCTTGTAGATTGCAAAATCAATAGTTTCCTTATATTCTTTTATTGTTTTAACCTACATAACTCATATCTGCTCAAATCAAAATGAAAGAACAAGTGTTTGTCAAAATGCTGAAATTGGTTTTAACCTCATAAACCTGTTACCCACTGCCTAAGTATTAATTACAAAAATGTCTTGAAAATCAATAAATTCATAGGTTTGTCTTTAGTTTGTTCCTCAACAAACAAGTGATGTGCATCGTAAAAATCATATTTCATGAGATAATCATGTGAACTGGTTTAGCAAACCTCATTAACATGTCACTTTGATAGCTCGTGAGAAAAGATTCGTAAATGACCTCAATTTTCTACTCTAACATATGTATAAGTAAACTTGCTACATGTCTCTTCCTTATTATTTTTTTTTTCATTTTGCCCCTTTAACAATTTTATGCTATAACTAAGAGATTACCACTATACTGACATCTGCAGAGCCTTTCTCCAAGGGCAATCAGCAGTGTATGTAATGTGCGAATCCTAAAATGTCATTTTTACTGTATCCGTGATGAATTTCTGATGCAGAATGATAAATAAACAGACGACAAATTCCAGATTTTTGAATATAATAAGAAATAATATATAATGTGTACTGTTTTTATACATTCATGATATAGATATGAGATGTGGACGGGTTTTCATCGCGCCTACAGCCATCCAGGTGCAAAATTGATACACAAATAGATAAATATTAAGAATAGTTCACGAACAGAGCGTGCAAGATATTTAAAAGTAGCAGTTAAGTTTCATTTGCAGAAAAATGTACCTTTTAACATAATTATTAATGTTGTTTAACTTAAAACAGGGTTTTGTTATTCAGCTTGTTGATATTGAATCAAATTCCACTATGCTGTTTTCGTTATGCGATTCATGTTTACTGTCGAATAATGATACTAGACTTTCATTTCACTGTTGGGCGAATCATTTCTATTGTATATGCGATGCATTTTCACAGAAGGAAATTAATTAATTTTCATTATATAAAGTCTTAATTCAGCGACTCTCTAACAAAATTTATGAAGTCAGAAGGATTGATTATATATTTTTCAAATATTTTATTTTTATCAATAGTACCGCTTAAGTCGACGCTAGGGGCCGTCTTGACCTTGTTGTGGGGTATGAATGATTTGTTCATTGTTGAAGACCTTACATCAACTGTCAAGATGAAGAACAGGAATAAAAGCCCTGTTCATTGATAATTTTCTATGTTTGCTATGTATTGTGTGCGATTTTGTCCCATGTACATTTACTCCATATCCTTTCATTTCTATGCATACTTAGTGAGTGAAGTCTGAGGTAATATATAACAATAAATTCCTTAAACATGGTGTTTATTGCTAATATAGTCAATTCTATTCTCTCAAATAATTTGTCCTGATCTATATGTAGGATAAAATTTATTCTTTCCTATGACACGTCATCATTAAATACATATATTGGACAGTTAAGCCAATCCACGTCACCGGAAAAGCAAAGTTTCTGTTTCGGTCTAAATCTACATCGCATACTAATAAATTAAACGTCATTAGAGCTAATTTCCTAATGCTTGTAGTTAAAAGGTGTGGTTGGCCTTGATTATGTAAATGTTGCCAAAGCATTGTAATTAAGATTGAGCAAACGTTTATACAAACAAAGCAAGCAAGCCAACCAAACCTTTAAACTACAAGCGTTAGGAAAATAGCTCTAATGGATGCATTGAGATAACAAGAGCATTCAGAAACGATCTTCATTTCTCGATTGAATGAGTGGAAACGTTTTCATCTTGCACAAACAATTGACGCTTGGATGACTGGATAATTGATATTTATCATGCCATTGTGTATAAATCTTATACAATAAAGGAAGTTCGAGCAACAGTCGAGTCACCTTAAATATGCTTGAATTTCTTATAAGTCGGTGTTACAAATAAGCCAATACGCAATTGTGATAATACAAAGAAATATTGAAAACAGTTTATTGTTACATGTTTAAATGGTTCTATATCACGGGGTATAACCACCGTACAGTTGATTCCGGGCGTTAATCGCTACATCGCGAAGCAATGTTGGTAGATATACCGTTCTTATATTTACACCAAAGACTAATTGACTATCTGTTCAGTTAAGTATTCAATGTTTATTGGCAGCATTGTATATCATTTATATTACATGAACACCATGTGACTATTTAAAATAGACAGGTCCGTGAATTACTTGTAAACATCGCGAAACAAACACTATGTGTAACTCAAACTTGATTAAACTACAAATTAAGCATAGTTGGTTGGCTCTTTCACTAAATGCGACCGTGTATTTTGTGCTTTGTTGTTGTTAAAATACATAATACGAATGAGAAACTCGTTGTTTTAATTTTATTTGAAGACATTTACTTGAAAAACTGACCTCAGAATTTCGACACTGTACGATTTATTCTCTTTGTATTTCTTTAGTACCCTTCGTTGTACATTCTTGTACTGTTCGTTGTGCAAAAGCCTATCAATACGGTAGAAAAATGTATGACACGGCGTGACAAATGTTCAAAGCTTTTTTAAGCGAGTTATAAAACTTTTCAAACAAAATTCGCCGTAGAAAAACGTTATATTCAAGGACGTTCTGCTCCAGTAAATTTTCGGATCCATGACAAGCTAATAGCAAACTCACCAACAATATTTGAATATTCATGATATGAACGTAGTTATACCCGTGTATATTCAAGTAAGCATCTACGACTAGCTTGCATTTCAAATTGTAAATATCATTAATATTAAAGTCATTTAAAAACTATTTTCATTTGTTATATGTCGAATAATCATATAAAATGACAATGAAAATTCATCGCACTTCCGAAAATTCCAAATCAGAAATGATTGCACTTACAGTGATAATTCATCGCATCTATAGTTAAAATGAATCGCATTCAATAATCAATGGATTCTGTTGCTTAAATAACACTTTTTTGGACTTTAATCTTGTTATTAAACATTAAAAAGTTATATTCTAATGAAATTCTGTTAAAACATACATTCAAATCTATTATTTTGTATTTTCAAAAAGTAAACAAACGCAGTTTTTCCCATCATCCTTTATTCTACAATAGTAATACTCGCATACAACAGTGAAAATGAACTAACTGGATTCGCACTTTATATACACTGATCAGTATTCTACCAGTTTTCAGTAAATATATGAATTAGTAAGAATGAAATAAAAGAAAGGGGAGGATTTTGAAAATAAATAACTCAGCCTTGATAATCACAAAAATAAACGGTTTGTTCTGGGGTAATTTGAAAATAAATAATTTGACTTACAATGTATTGAAAATAAATAACTCGGCAGGTCTTTTAAGTCATTTTATAAATGCTATTCAAAAGTATGAGATGGCACCAGATTTTTCATAAAGTTCATCTTTTTTCAAAAAAAATTCGGGAAACACTTCCCAAATCTTTTAATTATAAAAGGATAAATATTATTTAAATATACTTGAAATGTCTGAAAATGGTTTGAACTTGAGGTATATTGTCTCAGGAACACTTACCTCTCTTTTATTACAGGGCCGTAACTACATTGAGGCAATTGCTTCATGTAGGAAATTTCAAAACCAAAAGCTTATCTTCATATCACTATTGTTTTCACGGCGAGTGTCTTGCAATAAGCAAGTTCTGTTCTCGGACGTAGCCCCTGTTTTTTTTCGCGGACCATGTTTCTTATTTATTTTTAGTTTTCAGTGTTATTTGTCTAACTGTTTGTCGTTTCTTGTTTTATCTGTTCCCGGGTTTGTCTTTTGTTCATTGATTGCCCTTCTGTGTTCTCTTAGTGTTGCATTCCTTTTGTAATTAAGTAATTTTGTTTTAAACTTGATCATGAGTTCTATTTTATTTAAGACTTTTTAGCTAATTTTTACATCTTAACTACGTTAAATTGTATCCCAGTTAGGAGCTACACCAAGTTGTAATTGAAATTATGTGTTATAAAAACTTACTTGACATACATTTGTGTAGTTATATCAATGATATTCAACCCCCTCTTGACTTAATTTGAAAACAAAACCACATAAGTTACAGGTATAAAAGATTCAAATTCTGCAAGCCGAAACCCCCCCAAAAAAAAACGAAAAAAAAAAAAAGAAAAACAGTAGCCACATACTGAACAATTGTGAATTACATTTTTGCTTATCCTACATATTTGTCTTTTGATGTTATTCCTAAAAACTAAAAGTCTTACACTGAAACTATATATTTTGCTTTGAGACCAAAATATTGTCAAAAAATTATTAAAACAGAACATGTGTTTGATTGAGAAAGGGTCTGGGAAACGCCCGGAAAGCATGATTTTGCATCATTTGTTCTATAGCTTCTTGGGGCCTTCAGCGGCTCCCAAACCCTTCGTTATTTTTTTTAGCCTCGCTCCGCTCGGCATAAAAAATGTTTGGCAATACTTTTAAATGAGGCTAGTCCTGCTAGTTACAGCCAAACTTTAATACCATGTATATATGCAATATATGTATACATGGTATATGCAGTTTGGAATTCAGAAGATTCATTTCTGCAGATGATTAATTCTGATTAAATGGTACATAATGACTTGCCTATACATGTATTATTTTATTTTATTCAAGAATAAAACTTGAAATGAATTTAGAAATTGTATGTTTTCAAATATTATAAATATAGTTGTGAAAATAAATAATCAGTCCCTTGTTTTAATGAAAATGGAAAATCTTGCTTCAACGGTGCAGAAAATAAATAATCTGTCCTCCTAGTTTTCAAAATAAATAACCGATCAAAACAAATCCTCCTGCCCCAGAATATCAAATGGTCGTCACCTTATACAAGGGAAGTTAGTTTGAAAAATTATTTCAAAGTAACTAAAACAACATAATATTATAGTTTGTATATATAAGCACATAGACGAACACATATTCTACGTTAATAAATTATTCTAAATTGTATAATATAATACATAGTTAATATACCATGATCATTTGCATGAATTTGTTTTTAATACATTAAAAATTACTTTACTGTTTATTGTAATTG
Organism: Mytilus coruscus; assembly: GCA_017311375.1. Classification (NCBI taxonomy): domain Eukaryota; kingdom Metazoa; phylum Mollusca; class Bivalvia; order Mytilida; family Mytilidae; genus Mytilus; species Mytilus coruscus. The sequence goes on from JAASAO010002240.1 coordinate 6,856, forward strand.
ATATAATTCTTGAATTCTGTACAATCAAACCAGTGATGGAGAAATTACAAGGTCGATGTCTCAAGAAATTCATAATTTATGAGTTCAGAACATTCTGACAACCACCTCTTATACAGAAAGTAATTTGGTTAATACTTATTACAGATGGATAACATTAATATTTAAACTTCCTAATCTAAAATGTGTTATAAATCACAAATAAAGGGTCAAAGCACTAATAAAATGAAGGCGCGAAGTTTCTCTCGTGTTTTTTAACACAGTAATTACAAATAGGACAACATTCTATACCTTATCTATGTTTATATACGTCAACTGGAAAATGTAAATGACTTTTTCAAGAATGTTACTTTACTAAGGGAACGATCATTTATCTTTAAGGAGGTGCATGGGGTAATGTTTTTTTCATAAAATAATATTCTGATTCCCAAACTGATTAAAAACAAGCAGAGGACAAAAATATATATTCTGAATCCTGATTTCCCCCATACCTTAAAGTGTTAAATTTTGAACAAAATAATTTGATTGATAGCGTTGAAGAAATAAATAAAATTGTTAAATGGTTGCTCCCTAAAAGACTTTATACTGGGTCGATGCCTCTGCTGGTGGACTGATAGTCCCCGAGGGTATCACTATCCCAGTAGCCAATACTTCGGTACTGGCATGAAAATACGGATTTTGTGTTTTAAAATTTGCTGTTACAAAATTTTGAAATAATTTAAAATTAAGGAATGTACATATCTCCCTCATGCAAAGCTCTGATTCCTTGCCCGACTTTGGCATTCTTTTTGTCCTTTTTGGTTTATAGCTCTTCATCCTTTTAATAAGCTTTGGTTTTCAATTATTTTGGCCTCGAGCATCACTGAAGAGACATTGATTGTCGAAATGCGCATCTGGTGCAGACAAATTGGTACCGTTTATGTTATTACTACCACTGGTTCGATGCCTCTACTGGTGGGCATAATGTATTTTATGGAGTGGAGTATTGGAGTGGAGTGTTGGAGTGGAGTGTTGGAGTGAACTTTTTGGAGTGAGATTTTGGAGTGAAATTTTTGGAGTGAAATTTTTGAAGTAAAAGTAATATACATGTATTTGAAGTGACCGTTGAATTACCCTTATTTAAACTCTTAACCTTCCCAAAACACTTAAAAGTAACATGAGTAATGGGGTTTACGTAACATGGTCATTCAGTATTCTGAATGGAGTGTTTACTTACATCATAAACCCCACTGGCTTAATTTGTACATGGTCTATAAAATTTTATACATGTTCATTTGACTATGGACAAGTGCAACTAAACAATGTATATATACATTATACTTCAAACTTTAAATTATTTTTAATGAAAAATTCTCTATAATATTTGTCACAGGAGTCCCGGATTTTATATATGATTATATTTGATTAATACCCCGGCGTCCCATAATCTAAATTGAGCCAAAAAATTATTTGAAACCCAACTTTAATGTCAACTGAAAAGGATGTCAAACTAATATGCACATCTTCATATTAGGATCGGAGGAGTTGTGATGACAAGTTACATACTGAATTGTATAAAATTCTGAAGTTCTAAGGGGCGTAAATCTGGGAAAACTCAACGGACAGGGATATCATACTAATTTGCACGTCTTCGTGCGAAGAATAAAATTCAAAATAGAATATTTCTTCAGAGGGTAGGCTCACTCGTAAACCTAAAAATGAAAAAAAATGTTGGCCTAATGGCATATACGGTGAAGTCAAGGCCTTTTGTTGGGACTTACTTTAATTACATTCCTATAAAATATTGTAGTTTAGATTATTTATAAAATGCCAACACAACTCAGTTGTATTTACTGAAGTTAGTCAGCTTTATGTCAAAGGCTAATGTCTTTTTAACCCAATGAAAACAAAATTATGCATAGTTCCCAAATTCCTATTGTTGACAGATAAGGTCACTGACAATAATCATAAACAAGGAGTATTTTGCCATTTTAAAACTTATAATATGATGATTGGGGGGATGGGAATGAAGAAGCAGAGTAAGGTAAGAATTTGTCATGATATTTTAATAAAAACTCCAACAAAGTTTTTGTGGGAGTAAAGTGGTTTTAATTTGTCTGTCTGTTGTCTCTTTAGGCTAATAACCTCAACAAAAAAAGGAAATGCTATATGATTTTACATCGTAATAAATTGTTATCACACACCGGAAGTCATTCGTTTTTATACAGCATAAATTGTGTATCATGTCATCGTCTGTCTGTGGCCAATTGTTCCGGGTGCTTTAACTTTGATTATACTTAACTGATCCTTTTCAAATTTAAACACAATGTTATTGGAACAAAATAAAGGTCAAGTCCCATTAAGGGGACATAGCCCCTCTAGATCAGAAATTGGGGCAAAAAAGGGTCAAAAATGTAAATTTCCCTAAAGGTAATGTTGTGATACATCATGGCAAAGATATTGACTTGTAGATCCAAAAATTATAATACGAGGGATCAGAGTCTATCCTGATCATAATTGATTTTTATGCCCCTGCCGTAGTGGAGGGGGCATTAAGTTGTACCCTCGTCCGTCTGTACGTCCGTACGAACGTCCCACAATTGGTTTCCGTTCTCTAACTTTAGTTTGCCTCAACCAAATGTTATGAAACTTATACACGATGCTTATTACCGCAAAAGACAGATCAAGTTTAAATTGAGGTGGCTTCATTTTTACCTTTTTAGAGTTATGCCACATTACAAATGGAAAAAAATGATGATTTTTTTCTATCCATTTTCTAACTTTAGTTTGCCTCAACCAAAATTTATGAAACTTATACACAATGCTTATTACCACAAAACTCAGATCAAGTACGAATTTGGGTAGCGTCACTTGTACCATTCTTGATTTATGTCCCTTTAAAACGTTATATGCAAGTGGGGGCATCATCTGTGTCCCATGTGGGACACATTCCTCATTTTTTTTCTAATCGCTATCTCTATTTATCTACCTGGACTGTGGGTCAAGGTGAGCTATTGTCTCCACTTTGCGAACATCGTTATAAACTTTCACATTTTCAACATTTCCTCTGAAACCACTTGGTGTAATGGTCTATGAGAAACCATATGTCATATTAAATCCAATTTTACCATGGATGATCAGATCAAGTCTTAAATAAATTTTATGATTGATGTGCAAATTTTAATTTTTTTTGTCATGACCGATTACAGTTTAAAATAGAATCTAAGGGAACTTTGTTTGAACCAGGTGAATGATTACAGGGTTTTGGGAGCTACTGGTTGTAGAAGAGTCGACATATAAAGATCACTATCTCAGTCGTCTTGTGTCGTTGTCTGTGTCGTCGTCCTGCTCCTTCGTCATAGTGAAATTGGTTACCTCTTAGGGACCAACCATTTTGTAGGAACTAGATTTCACTTTGTTCAGAATTTGTTTTTTTTTCGCCTTAGAGTTGATGCGTTATATATTTTTTTTAATATGACATTGAACATACATGTATATTACTTTTACTCAAAATTTGACTCAAAATCTCACTCCAAAATTTCACTCCAAAGTTCACTCCAACACTCCTCAATACTCCACCCCAACACTCCACTCCATAAAATACATTATGCCCTACTGGTGGACTGATAGTCCCCAGTATCACTATCAGTAGCCAATAGTTCGGTACTGGCATGAAAATACAGATTTTGTGTTATTAAAATTTGCTGTTAAAAATGTTTGAAATTATTTAAAATTAAGGAATTTATCTCCCTCATGGAAAGCTCTGATTCCCTGCCCGGCTTTAGCATACTTTTTTGTCCTTTTTGGTTTATAGCTCTTCATCCTTTTAATAAGCTTTGGATTTTCAATTATTTTGGCCTTGAGAATCACTGAAAAGACATTGAAATATAGTTGACCTATTGCTTGTAGTTTCTAAGAAACACGCTGAACCAAGAAAACTAAACATTGACCAATGAACCATGAAAATGAGGTCAAGGTCAGATGAACCATGCCAGTCAGATATGTACAGCTTACAATCCTTCCATACAACAAATCTAGTTTACCAATTGCTTATAGTTTAAGAAAAACAGACCAAAACACAAAAACTTAACACTGAGTAATGAACTACATGCTAGACATGTACACCTTAAATAATTTCATGCATCAAATATAGTAGACCTATTGCATACAGTATAGGAAAAACAGACCAAAAACACAAAAACTTAACTATAACAACTGAACCATGAAAATGAGGTCAAGGTTAGATCTGAACCATGAAAATGAGGTCAAAGTTAGATGACATCTGCCAATTGGACATGTACATACAATTCTTCCATACACCGAATATGCTAGACCTATTCATTTGCGTATAGTATCTGAGATAATGACTTGACCACCAATCTTAACCTTGTTCACTGATCCATGAAATGAGGTCGAGGTCAAGTGAAAACT
>JAASAO010003142.1:0-10568 GCA_017311375.1 Mytilus coruscus
TTATTTTAAGGATAATTTTTTTCAAAAATAAGTTTTATTTTGTTGATGTTTTAATTGAATTCTGTTGATGTGTTTCACAGGTTCGAGTTATGTGGCAGCACCAGACGGCAGTAGAACCCCGTAAGATTTCCCTCCATTAACTGAAATTAAGACTACCATTAGTTTATAAGACATAAGGAGTAGGTTCAATAAGGCTCTACCATTAGTTTATAAGACATAAGGAGTAGGTTCGATAAGGCTCTACCATTAGTTTATACGACATAAGGAGTAGGTTCAATAAGGCTCTACCATTAGTTTATATGACATAAGGAGTAGGTTCGATAAGGCTCTACCATTAGTTTATACGACATAAGGAGTAGGTTCGATAAGGCTCTACCATTAGTTTATAAGACATAAGGAGTAGGTTCGATAAGGCTCTACCATTAGTTTATACGACATAAGGAGTAGGTTCGATAAGGCTCTACCATTAGTTTATACGACATAAGGAGTAGGTTCAATAAGGCTCTAAAATGGCCCCTATTTCTAGCTAAAATTTCATATTAGTAATTATTGACCAATATTACAATGAATCATAGTTAAAAAATTGACTAGGTAGAACTTTTTTGTTGAAAATTTGTGTATTAACATTCTTTTCATGACGTCACAAATAGCACACATGTTGATTTTCCACAAAAAATAATGAAAACACGTAATTTCCATTGTTTTTTGGGACTGGAAACATAGAGCTCATGCGTCGACAAGAAAGATCTTCGAACAAATTGTTGATTATTACATTTTACATATCTGATTTAAATATTTAGTTTGTCAAAGCCTGCACTCGATGTTTCCTAGGCCTAAATGTACTTAGAAATTCAGAAGATTTTGTCAATTTTCATCAAAATCTCTACTTTTGATCTATTTGGGTTGTAAATATTAAGCCTATATAAGAAAAGCTACACAAAAGAAGTTCTATTTCTCTTTCTTACATGTCTTTTATCCCAATTAAAACATTTTTTATCTTCAAACAAGACTTAATACATGTATTCAGGCCAAAGGAGAAGGGGCATTAAGGCCCGGTTTTGGCCTAAGAAAATAAAATGTTTGAAAACTATTTCAAATTGGCACATAATGTTAAAAAAAGCATAGAGTCAAGAAATATAAATGAAAAACATAATATTTTTTATCTGATGACGTCACAATTACGTCATAATATGTACTGTTTTCATGAAAATGATGAAAAATACAGAATTTATGCAGTTTTCTATGGTTATTTCCATTATTGAAACATCATGCGCAGCCAAGAAACAACAAAATAATTTAAGAGAAGCTTACTTATATCTATTGACATAATCTCACTAAATATAAAGTTGTTTCTTGGATGTGCTCATACCTTGTCAATCTGAAATACACATAAAATTTGATGAAAAACAAGGAAAATCAAGAAATTTTACAAAATATACAAATTTTGTCATGGTAACTCGTTAAATGTGAAATATGTGGTTTTATACGACCGCAAAAAATTTGCATTCGTATATTGCAATCATGTCGCCGTCGTCATCCGAAGACATTTGGTTTCTGGACAATAACTTTAGTATAAGTGAATGGATCTCTATGAAATTTAACCACAAGGTTCAATAGCACAAAAGGAAGGTTGGGATTGATTTTGGGGGTTATGGTCCCAACTGTTAAGGAATTAGGGGTCAAAAAGGGGCCGAAAAAGGCATTTTTCTAGTTTCCGGACAATAACTTGTGTATATGTGTATGGATCTCTATGAATTGTACCACAAGGTTCCATACCACACACAGAAGGTTGGGGTCGATTTTGTGGGTTGTGGCTTTAATCGTTAAGAAACTAGGGGCCAAAAACAAGACTTTTCTAATACTGGCTAAGCTGGTTCTAACATAAATTATTTCTGATCTATATAAAGAAACAAGAAATACTGATATGGCAGGAGATACACACCAAACAGGGTGTGTAAATTATTATATTTAGTTTGTAAACAGATTTACTAAGTATTGCGCAACAGCAAAGTATTGCACAACAGCAAGAAATCTTCAATTGAAAATAAATACAAATCTTTTAACCAATTTCAATGAGGATTAATTTAAAGTCTTGAATTGTTTGAGGTTTTTACCATGTATTACTATATTGGATATTTGGACATTTTTAAATAGGTATACATTGAGGTCCAAAGGGTCCAAAATTAGACTTTGTTTGATTTCATCAAATACTGAATTCTTGTGGTTCTATGATATGCTGAATCTAACTGTGCATTCAGATTTTTATTTTTGGGCCCTGTTTTCAAATTAGTCCATATTAAGGTCCAAAGGGTCCAAAATTAAACTTTGTTTGAATGCATGGTTGTTTTTTTTTATATGCTGAATCTAACCATGGAATTAGATTTTGGATATTGGACCATTAAGTAGATTAAATGTCCCATTTCAAATTTTTAAGTTATCTGACCACATTTATTCTGTGTCAGAAATCTATAATGTGTCAAATATTTAATCACTATCCAAATTCAGAGCTGTATCAAGCTTGAATATTGTGTCCATACTTGCCCCAACTGTTCAGAGTTCGACCTCTGCGGTCGTATCCAGCTGCTCCAGGCGGAGTGCATTTTTTTCTGAATACCTTGTACCTAAGTCTAGTTTTGGAATATGTATGATAACTTTTAAATTTGCAGTAATATTTGGGTCAAATAAGGGCCTTATTGCCCCTACTCCTTTGACCCTTACCAAACTTACTCCTTTATAATGTGCTTTCTTTGTTTAATGTTTTTATTCAGTTTAACTGTTTACTGTCTTGTTTTCTTTTTTTCTCTCTCTCTCATTTTGAAACTCTACCCTACCCTCATAAACTGTAAAGAGGTAGATTTAAGGGTCTTTATTTTGTATTTTATACCCACATTCTATATGCTCCCCAAAATTATTTTTCAGGAGTATATAGTAATTGTTTTGTCTTGTTGTCCATCTTCCCATCCTCCATTTCATCTGTCTGTCTGTCTGTCCTTCCATCCATCTGTCTGTCTGTCTGTCCTTCCATCCATCCATCTGTCTGTCTGTCTGTCTGTCTGTCTGTCTGTCTGTCTGTCTGTCTGTCCTTCCATCCATCTGTCTGTCTGTCTGTCCTTCCATCCATTGGTCTGTTGGGAGGAAAAAAGCCTTTTGATTTTGGGTTCAAAAAGGTTAAAAGTTACGATCACTGTTACTAGAAATAGAAAAGAAAATGAACAATTGTTTCTGGGTGATAACTGGAGTTTCCCATGCTTGACTTAAATGAAACTTATACACATGAAAAATATAGGGAATAGAAAAACCATTTGATTTGGGGGTCAAAATGTCCAAGGTTAAGGTCACTGTTACTGAAGATAGAAGAAAAAATTAACAATGATTGGTGCATTTTCCCTTGCTTGATTAGAATGAAACTTGTAGAGATGAAGATATAGGGAGGGAAGAAGACTATTGATTATCGGGTCAGTCACCACTACTAAAAATAGAAAATAATGAACAATGTTTTAGTGATGGTAACCAGAGTATCCTTTGCTTGTTAAGAATGAAACTTATACAGATGAACATTTGTATGTGCTAAACATCCAGTCAGACTCTTGATATATAAATTAAGGAAGGGTATTGGGTTAATATCATTGATAAATCAAGTTATCCGAAAGTTTATTCAGAACAGAAAGAGAGAATATATGTAGTGGTATTATTACAGGAAATACTGTACGACAATTGACCTGATAACAAGAATTTTAATAATTTGTACTTTGTGTATGAAGGTCAGTATTTTGATAGTACCATGAATAATATGATGGCCAGAGGGAAAATATGACATGTCATCTGCATGGCATGCTGGAAAATTATTGACTAGATATGAAATAAAACTTATTTCTTTAAAATAGATAACATAAATAATGTATATTTACCCATTGACTGGGTGTTTTAATATAATGTTATATAAATTATGTAAGGCCAGTAATAAACTATAATCACTTAAATACACCAGTGACTTATAATCATTACATCTTTGTCTATCATTGATTGTGTTTTCTTTAAAATTACCAAATACTGTTGTTCAATTTGGTTTTACTGTGTAATCATTTTCAATAGTTAATTATATTAAATTATATTCATTAGATTATCATTTTCTTAATTAGTAAATTAACTTGTCTAATAAATACTCATTATGATACAATAGAAAATGTGTTGAAACCAATATTAGGGCCTTTTACCATTAATCATTTCAATTTTTACATTCCTATTGTGGAATAAAAAATATTATTTCAGACAGCAAAGAATGAAGTGTGCTCTCTTACAGCAAGGAGTAGTTAAGCATTTCCATGTAACAGGGGGCTATTAAGAGTATATATACCCATGCAACAGTGAGCAAGTAAGTATGTTCCTAGGCAGCATAGAGTAATTAAGTGTGTTACCATGCAGCAGGCAGTAATTAAACATGCTCCCTCGTAGAAGGGAAATAATGTATGATGTTCCCTTGCAAGGTCCTCCTTAACAAAAGACCTCTTTTTCCTTTCAGGGTTTATCAAGAACTAAGGATGGATTACTGGTAGCTGAAGTAGATCTTAACTTATGTAGACAAATCAAAGATAAGTGGGGATTCAGAGTAAGTAGCTTACAAAATGAAAAGTAAGCATGGAAAAATGTCAAATTGTTCTAAAAATGTGGCAAAATAAAAAAACAAAATTTCGTTTTTAGCTCACCTGGCCCATAGGGCCAAGTGAGCTATTCTCATCACTTGGCCACCATCAGTTGTCGTTAACTTTTTACATTTTGAACTTCTAGCGAACCACTGAATGGAATGAAACCAAACATGGCATGAATGTTCCTTATGAGGTGCTGACCAAATGTTGTTACTTTGAAGCCAATCCATCACCCAAGATGGCCGCCAGCAGTGACTTAGTTTAACATAGACCCTATGGGAAATACATACAAATGTCTTCTTTTAGAGAATCACTGAATGGAATGAAACCAAACATGGCTTGAATGTTCCTTATGGGGTGCTGACTAAGTGTTGTAACTTTGAAGCTGATCCATCATCCAAGATGGCCACCAGCAGGGGACTTAGTTTAACATATGACCCTATGGGAAATACATACAAATTTCTTCTTTTAGAGAACCACTGAATGGAATGAAACCAAACATGGCACGAATATTCCTTATGACGTGCTGACCAAGTGTTGTTACTTTGAAGCCAATCTATCAACCAAGATGGCCGCCAGCGGCGGACTTAGTTTAACATAGGACCCTATGGGAAATACATACAAATGACTTCTTTTAGAGAACCACTGAATTGAATGAAACCAAACATGGCATGAATGTTCCTAATGAGATACTGACCAATTGTTGTTACTTTGAAGCCGCTCCATCATCCAAGATGGCCGCCAGCAGTGGGACTTAGTTTAACATAGGACCCTAAGAGAAATACATAAAAATGTCTTCTTTTAGAGAACCACTGAATGGAATGAAACTAAACATGGCATAAATGTTCCTTATGAGGTGCTGATGAAGTGTTGCTACTTTACTGTTCAAGATGGCCACCAGGATTTTTTATTAAATTACAGGGCCAATATAAAACCAAATTTGGCCTCAATTATTATTTGGGTATCTGTTATGATTTTTATCTATTTTTACATAAGTAGAGTCTGGTGAGTGACACAGGCTCTTGAGAGCCTCCAGTTTTTATTTTAACAGATCTATGTGATTTAAGCATGGATGCAATTTAGGTACAACTCATTTCTGAATCTTTGGTTGTTTGGAGGTTCAAACCCATTTTTTTGATTCAGTATGGATTCATATTTAATTATATGGAACTATACAGTTATAAAGGATACATCTACATAATAAACACAGAACAGAAACTTTTGTCTAGATTTAATTAAAAGTGGGTGATAAAACTGTCAAAATAGGTGCAATTTGGATACAATCATTTGTAGTGATTGATTCAGGTAAAACTTAAGATTTTACAGATACTGAAACTTAACAACAAAATAGGCTTGTCATTTCAGGTCCTTTTAATGTGGATGTGTGATTCTCAAAATTTTAAAGTTTCCTTTCTTCAATTAAGTTACTTTAAAACAATTTTTTAACAGATGACACAAAGACTGGATATGTATGCAGCAGAAATTAATGAGGCTATTAAACCTGACTTTAAACCTGATATAATCAGAGAGAAATAACTTGGTATGTATAAAATCAGAGAGAAATAACTTGGTATGTATAAAATCAGAGAGAAATAACATGGTATGTAAAAAATCAGAGAGAAATAACATGGTATGTAAAAAATCAGAGAGAAATAACATAGTATGTATAAAATCAGAGAGAAATAACTTGGTATGTATAAAATCAGAGAGAAATAACTTGGTATGTATAAAATCAGAGAGAAATAACATGGTATGTAAAAAATCAGAGAGAAATAACATGGTATGTAAAAATCAGAGAGAAATAACATAGTATGTATAAAATCAGAGAGAAATAACTTGGTATGTATAAAATCAGAGAGAAATAACATGGTATGTAAAAATCAGAGAGAAATAACATAGTATGTAAAAATCAGAGAGAAATAACATAGTATGTATAAAATCAGAGAGAAATAACTTGGTATGTATAAAGTCAGAGAGAAATAACATGGCATGTATAAAATCAGAGAGAAATAACTTGGTATGTATATAATCAGAGAGAAATAACTTGGTACATATATATAAAGGAGAAATAACTTGGTATGTATAAAATCAGAGAGAAATAACTTTGTATGTTTAAAATCAGAGAGAAATAACTTATGTTTAAAATCAGAGAGAAATAACTTGGTATGTATGAAATCATAGAGAAATTACATGGTATGTATAAAAATCAGAGAGAAATAACTAGGTATGTATAAAATCAGAGAAATTACATGGTACATGTGGTATGTAGAAAATAACTTGGTATGTATAAAATTAGAGAGAAATTACATGGTATGTATAAAATAACTTGGTATGTATAAAATTGGAGAGAAATTACATGGTATGTATAAAATAACTTGGTATGTATGAAATTAGAGAGAAAAATAATTTGATTTGTAAGAAATCTGAGAGAAATAATTTGGTATGCATAAAATCAGAGAGAAATAAATTGGTATTTATAAAAGCTGACCAGCCAGACTTAAATAACACTTAATGTTAATTTGTTCAAACCCATTTGAAAGATTGATTGATTATTGGTTTAAAAACACCTGTTTCAGCACACATGGACGTATTATGGTGGACAGTTTTGGGGTAAAGATCGCATGAATGTAATTAAAACCCTTATTTCACTGACTTGATATTTACACAGACCTCATTCCTACCTTTGAGAGCACACAACATAGTGCAGAAAAGTGAACATTATTTGGATCCTCACATTGTTCATGGCAAACAATTATAGATGATGTCTACTCAAATATTGATAAAAAAAAAACAAAAAAAGCAATGAAAAGTAATATTAAGATTGGAGTTATCTTTCTTTGTCCATAATAGAAGTTGGTTTTGACTTAATACAATGCCATGTTATAGTTTAAATTCACACTGTAAAATGAAAACAATCTTTACCCTCTAGTGCTCACAAGCACTTTGGTTATTCAGGGAGCCAAAGTACCCAGAGAGAACCACAGACCTTAGCAGGGAAACTGGGTGTCCTAGTCAAGATCAGAGTGAAGCACGCCTTGTCAATGAAGGGTTAAACTAACAACCTCAGTGTTGACACGCTAGTGGTCACTAAAGATTAAATACTTAAACCACTTGGCCAACAAGGCTCCTTGTTTTAAATAAGTACGCTTGGTAACAATACTTGAAAATCTGGTGCATTCAGCAGAAAGAATTAAAACTTGTTTACAATGCTTTAAAACTTGGAAATAAGATTTTCTTATCTACTCAGAGAAACTAAACTATGTATGTTTACTTAAAATCTGATATTAGAGAGAAATATGACTTTATATGAGGGGTTCAGGTTGATTGATTTTTGTGGTATCCATAAAAATAAATTATTGTAAAAGGAACCCTGATGTATGTGTACCAAATATTTTTCATAACAAAAATGTTTACACAAAATGTTTTCAAAAAATTCTTGTTGGAATTTATCAATTTTTAAGCAAAAATGCCTGTTGAACAGTCAGGTAGGCTCATTGGAGCCTCTTGTTTTATTTTTATGTAGTGAATTGAACTATCTGACTTTGTTTTTCAGATATTGGAAGTGTCACATCATGAACATAGTTTCCAGTCTTTCAGGATCATTCATCAACTTTGATTGTTGGAAGTGTGAATATATTTAGATTGAATACAGTAGTGGAAATCTTCAAAATAAAGGCCTTGCTTAATAATGCATTTATATAGATATTTGTATCTTTTGAAGAAGAAACAATATTGTTTGGTATATGTATACCTATTATGTATTCAGATTTTTGTTTTACATATTTTTTAAGTTCTATTTTATAAGAATGATATATCAAACAAAATAAATTATCAGTTAATTTAATGAGCAATACCTCACAGAAAATTGCTAAAAAATACTTATGATTAATTACTTTTTATTTTATTTAGAAATGTCAACTCGGTGAAGAAAAATTTTAAAAATGAAAAGAGGAGGATAACATCCTTAACATGCTTAAAGAAAACTTGATTAATTGAGTGTCATTTTAATATTTGATACTCGGTACTACAGAGCCATACTCAAGTACTTGAGTACTTGTTGACATACCTAATTTTATTGTATCATTATAACCAAGTTTGAAGCATTTTTTCTAATTTACAATAAGTTTATTTTGGCATTAATATGAAAGTGATTTTTTGAAGTGAAATACTGAAGGAAGTTAGTTTAATTGTTTTATGTTTTGTGTATTATGTTAAACCTATTAATCAGTTCATAATCATTTTTGCTTTCCATTTTAATTGAAATACAGGCAATCTGTTTTAGAAACACCATAGGTTTTGGAAATCTTCAGGGAGTAATACATTTGCTATGAAACATACATATTGCTGGCAATTAGATAAAACTATGTTATTGATTACAATGCCTGTTATCAACATCTGATTTTTGTCCTCAGAGGAAATGTTGACACAAAGAAGAGGGATACTGTCAATCGATAACTCTGAATGAGATAAGCTGACTCCAGCTGATACTGTCAATAGATAACTCTGAATAAGATAAGCTGACTCCAGCTGATATTAATTAGGACTGCAGAAATAAGCTGATCATTTTATATTAAGTCATAAAAATGAGAGCTATATTACCACTTAAATATAAAAACAAAGACATGGATTTGCCTTTATTTACTCACATTATATATGGAGAATAAAATTGAGAATGGAAATGGGGAATATGTCAAAGAGACAACAACCCGACCAAAGAGCAGACAACAGCCGAAGGCCACCAATGGGTCTTCAACACAGCGAGAAAATCCCGCACCCGGAGGTGGTCCTCAGCTGGCCCCTAAAGAAACATAGCTTTTGTTCTAACCCTCTGTCAGTCCACCAACAAAGTTTATCTAACAAATGACATTTTGAATGAAATGACAATAATATGATACTAAGTAAAGTTGTGTAAAATATATTTCCATCGTAGATCATTTTTATACGACTGCAATATATTTGCGTTCGTATATTGCTATCATGTTGTCGTCGTCATCCGAAGACATTTGGTTCCCGGACAATAACTTTAGTATAAGTGAATGGATCTCTATGAAATTTAACCACAAGGTTCAACAGCACAAAAGGAAGGTTGGGATTGATTATGGTGGTTATGGTCCCAACTGTTTATGAATTAGGGGTCAAGTTTCCGGACAATAACTTGTGTATAAGTGTATGGATCTCTATGAACTTGTACCACAAGGTTCCATACCACAAATGGAAGGTTGGGATTGACTTTGGGGGTTATAGCCCAAACCGTTCAGGAATTAGGGGCAAAAAAAGTGGGGAAAAACAAGGTTTTTCTGGTTAATGGACAATTACTTAAGTTTTAGTCTATGGATCTCTATGAAATTGAAACACAAGGTTCCATACCACAAAGGGAAGATTATCTTAAGGTCATAAATAATTTGTCTATTTCAAAGTTGTTTGACAATAAATTTGAGTTAATCCCCTTTTTTGTCACCTTTCACAATATACTCCTTAATTTTATGTTGTTTTTTTTTTTTTTTGTAAAAGATTAAATCTTAAATAAATTGAATGCAAATACATATCAGAATATTACTTTCTTTTATTTTTCTACCTTAGAACAATTAAAAATTATTTTGAAAATTAATTTTTTATCTCTACTTCTTTAAATGCTTAATTTTTTTTATCATATTCCAATATCGACCAACTTTGAGAATCTGCACATTATGATACATACTGGGAAACAAGTAGCTTGAGAATTGATTTAAAACTATGAATGAAACAAGAAGAGGGGGTATGGCTTGGCTTGAAATGACAAAGTATAACACATTAATATTTCAATGGCATATTATGCAACGAAAAAATAAATGTGAACATATTTTGGAAACTCTTCGATTTAAAATATAAAGAAATGTCCCCTAAATACTTAAATTCAGCTGAAAAAAAGTTCTAACATGTTATGAC
>JAASAO010002297.1:0-11634 GCA_017311375.1 Mytilus coruscus
CCTATATTTTGTATCTTCATCAGTTTGGTCAACTTTTCTCTTTATTTATGTTTTGTTGCGGTAAAACCTCCAGATTTGCTTGAAAAGAAAAATGGAGTTTTCAGATGCTGTTATACATTTAAAACTAAGCGTACCTACGGCCCATGATCATTCCTTTGATACACCTTTTGATGCATTTCAAATATTTTCGTGGGCGTAAGTACGCTCATAGTTAAAAATTAACAAAATGTGAAAGAAAATCGTCCCAGTTTTCATTGAATCATCGAAATATTTAAACGAACTGCGGAACGGAGATTTTTCAGTATTTACTGGATCTGACAATAGCCTTTTCTTCGTGCTATAATTTTGTTTTTTATGATTATGATTTGAATATTACATCTACGAGAAAGGAACATTGAGCACTCCTGTATTTATAATTGCTTGAATTTAAAGCCAGATTTTAGCAGACCGCGTCGAGCTTTGACACAAAGTCATAAGGAACTGTGACAAACATCAGAGAAATTTTGGAAAATGAACCCAAAGTTATTTAATAATTGGTTCATACTCAAACAGTTCTTATTTTTCAATATTAAGAATACTGTGACACTGACGTTAATCGTTGATTGGCGTGTCGAAAACATACGTATTTAATTTGTAATGTAAAATCTCCGTGGAATGGTGTATTCTAAACAAAAACAAAATAAATATGAATAATATAACCAACAGATCGATATTGAAGTCAACATGAAATTTTAGTACATCTTTTCCTTCAGAAACACGTATTTTGTATTATAAATGACGAAAGCGTCGAAATGTAACCTCCGTAGAACGTCCGCATTTCTATCAAGAATGGCATGCAAGGTTAACATCTTAGAAAATTATTACGGGGGCGAAAATAAATTACAGAACTGTGAACAATAACATACATTGCAATTCATTCGACATAAGCAGACACCATTTAACAATTTTAATTATACAATTGAGTAAGTTTAACCGTAATAAAAAAAAAAAAAGTATCCATCACTATAATGTATCTTGAGTTACTTTTTGGTCCTGGTATTATTTGTTTTTTTTGGACTTGTGATTTTTATCTCCTTTTTTCAACGACAATTATGCAACTTTTTTCTTGTTTGCAAATTATTCTCTACATTTCTTACCATCATGTATATGCCTGAAGTATTTGCTACTGTGTCAGAAAACAAAATTCAATCAGGTCTATGACAGTCTGCGCTTGTAACATTATCTTCCAAAATATAATGGTTGCGCATTATGAGGCAAACGTTTGTCAGAATTGGAGCATTAAATCTGATGCCTCATGTTGAGAGCACCACGCTCTTGCTTCCCCATTTCTTTCAGGGGTGCGTAGTAGGCCTGTTGCAAGGCAAAATTTCTGTCCCAATCCACTTTACCCTCATTTTCCAGTGGCGGTCAATATATCCCCGACTTCCATTCCGGACGGCCTCTGTTCCAAACCTACCTATTGTCTTTATTGTTAATTTGTTCTCGTCTGAACGTGCATGAACTAGTTTGCCACTGGACGTTAAGCAACAAACAATCAATCATTGACGTATATGCCACATTGTTTTTTTTTTTTTTTTGTCGATGATTTACATGACAATCTGTTTTATTATTTATTTCGAGGTACTGTGCCATTGATTTACATGATACATCATTTTTGGATTATGTCTAGTTAACCTATTCAACATTTGTTTATATTCTTTGGAGTTGTGTTTGATTGACGTTTATGCCACATCTTTCTTAAGGCAGTCCAGCTAAGAATCATGCAAAGGGTGATACATCCATAGTGAAGGATATTCATCTGCTATAGTTTAATTGATTCAACTTGAGGGAATTAATATAAATGGCAATTTTCACAAAAAATCAAGCTGTTGCTATGGAAACGGCTCTTCCTAGCAACAAGGTGTTTAATGGCCAAACCCAAAATTTATATATGTTTTCTAATTGGAAAAAGTGCAATACTGATGAACTGTATAACAAGTATATACCAGATCTTTCAATCTATAATGTTCAACTTAAAATAGGAAACATTTGAAAAGATCGATGCAAGTAAAACGTGGTTACCATGACAACCAAATTAACAAATATTTTCAAGTTGGGAAATTGTCAAAATTTGAAATTTTCAAACTCTATTATCTCCCTAGACCAGGATGATAGAATTGATTTGTTTGATCATACTATTTCAGTTGACTCTTGTCTAAAACATATCAAAAATAAAAATATTAGCCTAGTACAGAATTTTCACAAAAATGTTGATCATGTCTTCACGTTTTTACAATATTTATGCATTTCTCAATAATATTAAAAAAGCTTTCTGTAGATAACCTTATTTACTTTTTTGCTAGTTTGATGTGAATAATGTTTAAAACCATTTTAAAAGATAGTCTGTTGAATTTTGAAGCAAAAGCATAGATAATTTTTGTGAAAATGGACTTTTAAGGTAGATACGATCCGGTTTTTGAGAAGTTGTATAACAAAATAAACGATTTTGAGGTTTATGAAGACACATAACTAAGTAGAATGTTACAAGTTAATGTGGCTACACTTTAAAAACGACCATTTCTTTTAATAGATGAATTGAAAAGAGCATGTCTTTACCATTTAAGAATCGATTGCCGGAGGGGACTTCTGGAAATAACTTAAAATTCATCAGTATCTGAACGTGTCAAAGCTTCGTTGTTTTTAATACAAAATGGAAAGATAACCAATTGTCATACTAGTGGCAGGTTAACTTATGCTTGCTATATAGCTAGGTTTAACCCAACATTTTCTTTGAATGATATATGAATCAAAAAACCTGGGGCAGATCCTAAATTTTCCAAAAAAGGGGGTTCTAATTCAGAAAGCGGAATATATTTGTATACCGGTAAACGGAGCAAAATTTTACCTTTTTTAAAGATTTAATGAAAAACTATACAAAGTGATGCCCCGAACTGCACTCTGAAGTAACTATATTATAAAAGTCAATGTAGGACCTTTTAGATATTATTGTGTCTGGGAGACATAATTGATTAACAGATGCAAAGTGTTATTCTAAAATAACTATAACATTTAACCGCTTATACCAAAAATGACAAAGTTAAACTACCCTGGTATCTCCAAAAGAGCAAATATTAATAAAAATCAAAACCTGACCACATGCACACCTTCAATATATGTAGAAACAGATAAAGAAAAAATCCTAGAATTCAAACTGTAGGAGGGTTAATGAATAACTATATAAAAAAGGAAGGCATTATAAAATGCCCCCAAAACGTTCAGTTGCAGGGGCATACAAATTTATTTTCCATGGTATACGCCATCTAAACAAGGACGATTATCTTTTTTATTGTTATTTTCAGAACATCCAGTGGCAAATATTTTATGCGTGTTTCTGACGATTAATTATAATGAAATATGAATGAAAAAAGAACGACACTTAGTCTTTTTTTAAATTGCAATATGTGCAAGCTGACAAGTTGAAAGACTCACAAGAAGAAAAGTACATAGACCAAGGTTTTTCTGACTCCTAAAATTATTTAGTACTAATATTTGCTTCTACACCAAAATGTCGCGTGTTCGGCAGAAAAAGGTAAAAATTACCAATTTTCAAATATTCTGTCTTTTCCAAGCTGGAGATGAAGGTAAGTAAGACCCGACAGATCTTAAAATCGTGCACCTTCTACTACCTTTGGTCTATAAGGAGAGGTGTCTCATACCACATATTATTTTTTCATAACATATATTTCAACTCATAACTCTTAAGATGCTAACCAAATATACAATTCTGTTAAGTAGCACCAAAAAAAAAGCGACGAACTTTTATTAGAGTTGGTCAGAAGGAAGACTAACAGACAGACGGATCCACAAACGTATGGACAAGGTGTATGCAATAAAGCTTCAACGTTTAGAGCAAGGGTATAATTTTAAAAATGCACAAAACCCGAGGCGAATTTTGATGTTAAGACAGAAGCTTATTCATGCCGTTTTGGAATTACAATGTAGCTAAATATTTGACACAGAAAGCTGAAAAAAATTACTTACTGTTAGATCTAGAACTTCAAAGCAAACCCCAAAACAATGTCGATACCTATATTTTGGCATTGCACAAGCTTGTGTTTTCTATGACTGTTAAAGACGTCTGTATACTAAATCCATCGAATTTTGGATGTACAGTAAGTGTACTGATTGATATTTTAGTCTTTCATACATTTTGTTTTGGCTGTATTATCTAGCTGTTGGCAAGTGCAAGTAATCTCAGATCTGTACTTTAAATACTGATTGACAATATATATATTTATAAATTTTAAACTGTACACACTGTACCAGTGATCAGACTTTGACCTTTGACTTTCAGTACCAAACAAATCTCTATTTTGTTGGTAATGGTAAACAATTTTTGGTATTCAAAAGACATTGCTTTATATATCTTTCAGGCATGACATGATTTTGGGAAAATCCATTTTCGACTTAGATTTATATGACAATTTCATTATTTGTTTGGTTTCATTATGTTCTTAAAAATTGAAAGTGCTATTGATCAAATTGAGTGAAATATTCTGACTAAAATAAAGATATTTCAGTTTTCTTGCTTTGACATTGCGGTCTGATAACTGTATGGTATTTAAAATAATTGTGACATATTTTGTTGTTGAGTTCTGTCTCCTTAGTATATACTTCAGTTGTAAGGATTATCTCTTCCTTTTCTTCATACCTTCTTCATGTTCTTGATACCTTGTAAAACTGATGAGTTATCAGTATTAAGGTTGTTGGGAATAAAAGGAGGACTTACTGGCATCATAAATTTATGCGACCAAAAATTTGTATTTATTGTATTCCAATATTGCTGTCATTTGTATTATACATTGAATCCTGACATAAAAAATATGGCTGATTTACTATGTGGGTATATAGATTTACAAATTAAAGTACACATATAGTCAGTTTTGGTTGATGCGGTCAAATAATTTTGTTGTACAAGGCAGCATGCGGTATCAAAACTACTGAAATTTTTATTACGTATCAATATTTTGAATAAAAGGAGGACATACTGGCATCATAAATTATGGTTGAATTTGATAGGTATTGGAATATATATGCAATGCCTGTTAGCATTGTAACCAAGATCGGGTTTTTAATTTATAGAAAGGCAGATCATGGATAAATTTGTATAACAAGTTACGTTTTATGCGTACTTTATTTACAAATATATGTATATAATCCTGTTTATATCACGGAAGTATTGATTTCTTCTTCTTCTTTAAGTTTACCAGTTTTCCATCTGAATAAAGATGATTAATAACTGGTGCATACGTGGCCTATTTATTTAAAACTAGTTAATATTTTAGTTATATACAAAACGGTGCAGAGAACAGATGTAGTGATTAAAACTATGTACAGGAGATGAAGCTAACATATTTTCGATGTTTATACAAAGAAACAAAGATATTAAAAAATATTTTTAAAAAATCGATGTAGAGCGGTCCTGGTTACAAGTTAACTTAGTGTTTAGCAGACCAGTCATAAGTTAACTTGGGAACAGGTCTGGTTTCGATCGGAATTGTCAAGGCAAAAGTTAACGTATGTTAACTTTGTGGCAGGACTGGTTTCGAAGTTAACTTATGTTAACTTTATGACAGGACTGGTTCGAAGTTAACTTATATCAATAGCGGACCTGTTTCCAAGTTAACTTTTTGGCAGACATAAAAGCAGTCCTAGGACCAAGTCCGCTTTTCAAGTTAACTAGATTTTGGTCCTAGGACTGGTCAGAGCAGTCCTAAATCCGGTCACAGGTTAACTTAGACCAGTCCAAATGACTGGTTATCAAGTTAACTTGCTGTACAGGTTAGGACTGCACCCATCTGTAGTGTTGTTAAATGTTTTATTATCATCCATTAATATTATGTCCAAGTACAGTAGTAGTGGATCGAGGTTGATGTAGTCTTATCTGCTATTACATCTAGCCATGTGCAAAAGCTTCTCTTACATGTATCTTCAATAGTTCGAAATGAACTTGTACTTTTAGTTCGGTATCATAAAACAATTGTTGCCCCTTGGGAGCGGCACATGTCCAAAATTGTCAACCTTTAAAATTTATTTCACCTGTCTACTTAAATAAACTCATCATAGATACAATGATTAAAATTATATTAGCCAGAAGCGCGTTTCGTCTGAAAAAGACTCGTCAATGACGCTCGAATAAATATAGTGAAAAGGGACAAATACAATACGAAGTTTAAAAGCATTGAGATCCAAAAATTCCGAAATTTTGACAAATATAGCTATGGTTATCTATTACTGGTGTAAAAATACTTAGTACTTTGAAAAAATTCAAACAGTTAATTTAAAATTTTGACCATATCAATGATAAATACTACGCCACAGAGGAACAACCTTTTATGGTGGACAATTTTGGTCATTTTCCCTTTCTGTGGGCCGTAATTGTATTTATCAGAAATAAAATATATAATTAGGTGTAATACCACCATTATTTTACCCTATTAGTTTTCACTCAATTTGCACTTTTCAAAAAATTAGGCAGAACTTATCTTTGTTTCAAATAAAGAGATACTTGGCGTGAGTAAAGTTTTATCCTGTCCAGTACTACAGACAAAATTTCACATAACATGTCATTGCATATAAGATAATAACCATCACTAGAAGTTATCCAATCAAATTTTTACCCTTTTTTTCCTGTGTACAAGCTTTAGTAACCATGCAACCTCAAGTTTCTAAAATATTCTATAGAAACACCAAATAAAAAACGAATGGTGTTTTGAAACACACAAGATATATGTTTATAACTCAGAAATTGTTTACTGCAATGAAATGTAGGATTAATTTCCTACAACTGTCAAATTCAAGCGAATATTTTTTCGACCCTTTTTCGTATGCAACCGGATGTGACGTACTATGAATTGGTGGTATTAAACATATAATAACATATGAGAAATAAAGCTGTAGATGGAAAAATATGTATTTTATCCCATTCGTCCATTTAAAGTTCATCTCGTATTAACATAGAATTCATCGTATATTGTATAGTATCCACAAACATTATTTTCAGCAAACAAATACAACTCTTCTTTTGGAATGATTTCAGTATTAAGGATTGGTTATTGATGTCCGATATGGTATGTAAAGGTACAGTTTTTCTGGAGGAATACATGATGATGTGTAAAGCTTTACTGTTATGTTTTGTCTTAAAGAAAAATGAAGCTACCGTGAGCCATCTGGATACAGCGTCATGATAAACATTATGTAACAAAGAACTTAGACAGTAATTTGTATTGTTTGTACTGGTTTTTGTTATTAATAAATTTACTGTTCACTTGAATATAATGAGCAAGTCCATTCACCACTGTTACCAGAAGTATTTATATACGTGTTTTGCTGAAGACCGTTGATCCAAAACTGTCTGCATTATTCTTATTCGATTTTTCCAATTGTACTGCAATATGTACACCATGCAATAACTTGGATTTAAGAATTTTGTCAACTTTATTTACAAATTATGTGTGCGGTTCGATGGGGGAAATGCCACATTGATATATCAAAGTTAGATATTTGATCTGAAAATAAGAGGTATCACTATCCAGAACTTTTCAACGTATATAGGTTCTCTAAAAGTATACCACGAGCACGACCATCTATTCTGATCTCGAACATGTTGTTCTCTGGTTCATCAATTTTAATCGTTTAACATGATCTTCTGTTCCTACTATATTTTGCCGCAGATAACGATACCGTGCTATTGATATGTTTGGTGTTGCAGGGTCTATTATATTATATAAAAAAAGAAAGAATGAAAACTGTGAATAACATATTATAATTACACTGATACACTAAGCACTTTGTACAAGATATATAAACTTAACATAATAATGTATACATTGTAATGCCATCAAATATAAACGTCAAATACCTAGTCAGGAATGTGACAGTTGTTATCCATTCGTTTGATGTGTTTTATAAATAAAAACGTTTACCATTATATTCTTTACATTATAATATTTTTATTATATGTATATCCATCTGTAAATAAATGATAACTCAATATGCAAGTGATGTGAATCAATCAATAAAATTAGGAAACATTTGTTTCAAAAACAAGTTGTACTCGAGTCAACAAAAAATTTAGCCTTTTACAGGTTACAACTCGGTTTCGCTCATTGCTGATTGCCGTAGAGTGACCGCTGAGTAGTAGCTTATACCTATGTCATTTGGTCTCTGGAAAATTAACTCTCTTAATTGAAATTATACCGCATCTTCTTGTTTTCATATTTTATTCTAATAGATAATTCAATAAGATATGTAGCTTGAATCTCTAAAATCAATATACTCGCACATACTAAGTTAAAAACTTGCTGGGATCGCATATCCCTTAAAATAAAGACACGCCAAATTAACGGAATAAGCATATAATGCACAAATTCACTCAAAACAAAGCCACGCCAAGTTAACGGAATAAGCTTATAATGCACAAATACACTCAAAACAAAGCCACGCTAAGTTAACGGAATAAGCTTATAATGCACACATACACTCAAAACAAAGCAAGCCACGCCAAGTTAACGGAATAAGCTTATAATGCACACGTACACTCAAAACAAAGCAAGCCACGCCAAGTTAACGGAATAAGCTTATAATGCACACATACACTCAAAACAAAGCAAGCCACGCCAAGTTAACGGAATAAGCTTATAATGCACATGTACACTCAAAACAAAGCAAGCCATGCCAAGTTAACGGAATAAGCTTATAATGCACACATACACTCAAAACAAAGCAAGCCACGCCAAGTTAACAGAACAAATTTATAATGCACACATACACTCAAAACAAAGCAAGCCACGCCAAGTTAACGGAATAAGCATATAATGCACACAACTCCCGAATACAAACTATTTTAAAATGGCTCGATATAGAAAGGGAAACCTTCGGTAATGGACAAGGAACGATGAGTATCAGAGAACGGCCCAAAATTTTCGTTGAGATTAAAGGTAACGTGCTATCAATTATTATAGTACATTGTTAAAGTTTAAAACCTATATTTTTGTATCTTCATCAGTTTGGTCAACTTTCGCTGACTTTATTTATGTTTTGTTGCGGTAAAAACCTCCAGATTTGCTTGAAGGGAAGAAAAATGGCAGTTTTCAGATGCTGTTATACATTTAAAACTAAGAGCGTACCTACGGCCCATGATCATTCCTTTGATACACCTTTTGATGCATTTCAAATATTTTCGTGGGCGTAAGTACGCTCATAGTTAAAAATTAACAAAATGTGAAAGAAAATCGTCCCAGTTTTCATTGAATCATCGAAATATTTAAACGAACTGCGGAACGGAGATGATTTTCAGTATTTACTGGATCTGACAATAGCCTTTTCTTCGTGCTATAATTTTTAGTTTCTTTATGATTATGATTTGAATATTACAACTACGAGAAAGGAACATTGAGCACTCCTGTATTTATAATTGCTTGAATTTAAAGCCAGATTTTAGCAGACCGCGTCGAGCTTTGACACAAAGTCATAAGGAACTGTGACAAACATCAGAGAAATTTTGGAAAATGAACCCAAAGTTATTTAATAATTGGTTCATACTCAAACAGTTCTTATTTTTTTCAATATTAAGAATACTGTGACACTGACGTTAATCGTTGATTGGCGTGTCGAAGCATACATACGTATTTAATTTGTAATGTAAAATCTCCGTGGAATGGTGTATTCTAAACAAAAAACAAATATAAATATGAATAATATAACCAACAGATCGATATTGAAGTCAACATGAAATTTTAGTACATCTTTTCCCTTCAGAAACACGTATTTTGTATTATAAATGACGAAAGCGTCGAAATGTAACCTCCGTAGAACGTCCGCATTTCTATCAAGAATGGCATGCAAGGTTAACATCTTAGAAAATTATTACGGGTGGCGAAAATAAATTACAGAACTGTGAACAATAACATACATTGCAATTCATTCGACATAAGCAGACACCATTTAACAATTTTAATTATACAATTGAGTAAGTTTAACCGTAATAAAGATAAAAAAAAAGTATCCATCACTATAATGTATCTTGAGTTACTTTTTGGTCCTGGTATTATTTGTTTTTATTGGACTTGTGATTTTTTATCTCCTCTCTTTTTCAACGACAATGTATGCAACTTCGTATTTCTTGTTTGCAAATTATTCTCTACATTTCTTACCATCATGTATATGCCTGAAGTATTTGCTACTGACTGTCAGAAAACAAAATTCAATCAGGTCTATGACAGTCTGCGCTTGTAACATTATCTTCCAAAATATAATGGTTGCGCATTGCATATGAGGCAAACGTTTGTCAGAATTGGAGCATTAAATCTGATGCCTCATGTCTAGAGAGCACCACTCTCTCTGCACGTTCCCCATTTCTTTCAGGGGTGCGTAGTAGGCCTGTTGCAAGGCAAAATTTCTGTCCCAATCCACTTTACCCTCATTTTCCAGTGGCGGTCAATATATCCCCGACTTCCATTCCGGACGGCCTCTGTTCCAAACCTACCTATTGTCTTTATTGTTAATTTGTTCTCGTCTGAACGTGCATGAACTAGTTTGCCACTGGACGTTAAGCAACAAACAATCAATCATTGACGTATATGCCACATTGTTTTTTTCTTTTTTTTTTTGTGTCGATGATTTACATGACACATCTGTTTTTATTATTTATTTCGTTAGAGTACTGTGCCATTGATTTACATGATACATCATTTTTGGGTTATGTCTAGTTAACCTATTCAACATTTGTTTATATTCTTTGGAGTTGTGTTTGATTGACGTTTATGCCACATCTTTCTTAAGTACTTGTGTCGTTAAGGTTGTATCTCACATACCATATCTTTTTTAATATCTGCGTCGTAAGGGTATAGTCTCATTGACATATATGCCACATCTTTTTTCAGTGAGTCTGTCGTTAAGGTTTAATCTTATATGCCATACCCTTTTTTATTATCTACGTCGTAAGGATATAGTCTCATTAACGCATATGCAACATCTTTCTTTAGTACTTGTGTCGTGTAGGATGTATATCATATGCCATAGATATAAGAAGATGTGGTATGAGTGCCAATGAGATAACTCTCCATCCAAGTCACAATTTGTAAAAATAAACCAGTATAGGTCAAAGTACGGCCTTCAACACAGAGCCTTGGCTCACACCGAACAGCAAGCTATAAAGGGCCCAAAAAATTATTAGTGTAAAACCATTCCAACAGGAAAACCAACGGCCTAATCTGTATAAAAAACAAGAAACACACTTATGAACCACATCAACAAACGACAACCACTGAACAACAGGTTCCTGACTTATATGCCATACCTTTTTTTTATTATCTGCGTCGTAAGGGTATAGCCTCATTGACGTATATGTCACATCCTTTTGTTTCCCGTTTGAGTACTGTGTCTTTGGCGTATACTAAGTTTCTTTCGTGTCGTTTGGTTACTGCGTCATACACATACGTCAACACTTTTTCTATGTTTTGTGTCCCTGTTAGTACTGCATCATTGACGTAGATTTTTAAAAATTATTTTAGCGGTTAGGGTACTGTCTCTTTTATTCGTTTTCGTGTGTGATGGTGTCATTGATGTATATCACTTGGGCTTTCTTTCCTTTGC
>JAASAO010004119.1:0-10333 GCA_017311375.1 Mytilus coruscus
AAATCGAAACAACTGGCAAATCAAAAGCTCAAACACATCAAACAAATAGGAAACAACTGTCATATTCCTGACTTGGTACAGGTATTTCCTTAAGTAGAAAATGGTGGATTAAACCTGGTTTTAAATCTAGCTAAACCTCTCACTTGTATGACAGTCGCATAAAACTTCATTATATTGACAGCAATGTGTGTACAAAACAAACAGATATAATAGGTAAAAATGTCCAAAAAAAGGGTACAGCAGCCAACATTGTGTTATAATCTCAATCACTATAAAAACAAACAAATATGTCAACAAAGAAAAGCAAAATGGCATAGAGACAAAGCACATACGCAAAAATGAAACACAAGAATACAAATATTGACCACAGCACACCAACACAATGGCGGGATGTACAAGTACCGATCCACGCCTAAAGGATATTACCAAAAATGGACCAAACAGTAAACGTTAATAATTTACAAAGAAAAATAAAAGAACACTATAACACGTAATTAAGATGATAAACAACGTCTATACCAAGAATCTATACATCAAGACCATCATGTATTATTTGTGAAGTTGATACGGAATATTTATCAACAGGGTCTTGGTATCTTCCGATGAACTTTTTTGAGAAAAAGGACGAGACGTTCTTTGACATAACCCTGGTTCATCAACTTTCTGCCCAGACACTGGTGACGTTTTACAAAGTCTCTGCAAGCTCTTGAATACCGAATGAGTTGGAAATGTATATCCCATATGCAGTTGAAGTTGGTATATTGCTCCTAAGGTGGGGGGAAATTGATAATTTCAAAATTAAAATCGTCTCGTTTGTCATCTTAAAGTTAAAGTGTTTTTATTAATTTGAATTGATTCCATATTACTTATAACAACAACTCCCTTTAAAGTATTTTTATTAATTTGAATTGATTCCATATTACTTATACCAACACCTCCCTTTAAAGTGTTTTTATTCATTTGAATTGATTTCATATTACTTATAACAATCCTCCCTTTAAAGTGTTTTCATTAATTTAAATTGATTCCATATTACTTATACCAACACCTCCCTTTAAATTGTTTTATTTATTTGAATTGATTCCATATTACTTATAACAACACCTCCCCTTAAAGTGTTTTTATTAATTTGAATTGATTCCATATTACTTATAACAACACCTCCCTTTAAAGTGTTTTTATTAATTTGAATTGATTCCATATTACTTTTATCATCACTTCCTTTAAGGTATTTCTACCATTGTTTGTATAATTACTTAGTTACTAATTCAAACGATGTTCGCTTATCACTTATATTGATTTTAGAGGTAAGATGCTGCATTTCTACCATAAAATTGGAAGTGCCGCAGAACCAGCCTTTCTATAATACTAACTATCCCTAAATACCACAAAATAATGACGTGAACAATAACAGCTTATTGTACCTTCAAAAATGAGCAAACCCATACGGTATAGTAAGCCATTAAAGGCCCCGGTATGAAAACTTTTTAAATATGGCAAAAGCAAAAACCTGCAGCCTTTGTTATAATTCATCAATGAACAAATATGCCAGACAGCAACTCCAACTACTACATTACAGGCTTAAAAAAAGTGACTTAAATAATGTTACGAAGTTCAACTCTCCTAACCTAGAACAGTGATGTAACAACACAACATAATATCTAACAACAAACATAAGTTGAACAGGGCTTGACTCATCACAAGGAATACAAATTACAAAAGAAAACAGACACAAATTACCCATCTAAAAGTTAGAAAGTAAGTTCAAAGCAAAATTAAACCTATAAATAAACCGTGTTCTCCCAGACTAAAATGTCAAACAGTACACCTCTAACGAATGTATAGTCAAGACATCATGGGCAGTCCGACAAAATCACGACTTTGTACAATTTCAACAAATAAGTATCGACAGGATGAAGACAGGTAGGTATAAATGCCTGGATAGATATATCTTTTTAGTCATTAAACTATTTAAAATAGAATTAATATTAGTATCGATACAGACAATAATTGAAGATCTTACTACAATGCTAAATTGATCACCTTTACGAATGAGTTTACTCAAAGGAACACTAAGTTATATGGATCGTATCTTAAATTACGAGTGACCTTGGTGGGAAGGTGGTCTAAATAGTTCATCTTCAGTGACTTTTAGTTTAGACTATCAGCTCTGATGTTGTACGTTCCAACCCCCTCGTTGCGGGGTTTGTTCGATACCGATCTAATTTGAGAAGGATCGCCAGTTTTCTTGCCGAAAGTCGGTGGTTCTCTCCGATTCTTACCAGATCCGCGGGATGCTGCTACATCAGGAAAGGCGGAAATGATTGTTTAAGGAAACGAAAATGTTGACAAAAAAATCCTTAGTTTACTTCTTCTTTTCGAAAACGTAGAAAAATAGAATCCTTATGACGCTGATCAGAAAGTAAAGGTGACAAGTATGCTTATGAAAATGATGTTACAAAAGCTTTTAAATATTTAGTGCACTACAGGGAAAGTCAATTAATGAATCCACAAGATGAACGATGGCAAAAGGACATAACCTACAACTGAAGTGTAAGTCGTCTGATTCTTCATTCTGGACCATTGCTTCTAAGTGGAAAAAGCAGACAGCCTATCGATCTTGGAAAATACTATGCCAAAGTCCAAGAATACACTCTAAAAACTTGCTAGTGGGGTAGTAAACAGTCATATTTTGTTTTCTCCTGCAAGAGGAATAATAATAGTTGAAGATCGGCAGTTGTTAAGAGAATTATGTGTTTCCAATGAACTTTCAACTTCTTGTGCCCTAACTTTATACGCCGTATGTGATGTGTTCAACGGAAAGGTACGTAAGAAGCGCGTTAAATTCTTGAAGATTTATAAATTAAGCAGAAAGAAAAATTGCTGACATCTATTCAAAGTCTGGTTGAGAAATATCAGATTCCAAGTAAGCTCATAATAAACTTTGATCAGACAAATGTGTCATATAATTCTGGTTGGTGATGAGAAGGCAGCAAACTAGTTCTTATTACAGGTCTTGAGGAGAAGTGTCAGATCACTGTACGTCTTGGAGAAACCGTTGATGGTTAATTTCTTCTAACACACCTGATTTACCAAGGACGCACACAATTGATTTTCTGTATGGTTCACTTTCAAGGGTTGTTTTAACAGTTTCACAGTTCGAGGAGCGTTTTGTTAAGCGGAATCAGTTGGACATTCTTGTACAGTTATAAATTCCGGTGTATTTTTCACACAAAAATGCTTTCCGGAAATGCGTGAAAATGTATATATACAGTATATGCCGAACGTTCATCAAACTTAGCTGGAAAATATCTTTCGAAATAACGAGAGTCCTATTGATTTTTATATCAGTTGGTCAAAGGTCTGCCTATTAATAAACTAACATGTGGGGGAAAGTTTCGTTTCCGGATAATATCTTTATAGCCAACAATCGTGTTCTTACTAACCTTTGGTGCATAATGCATCTGCGGGTCAAGAGGATTCCCTATTAATCTGAGGTCAAAGTGTCAAAGGTCACGGTAATAAAATCAATTGATAGATTCATACTGGGGAAAATGGTTGGTTTTCTAAAAATATCTTTTGAACCATATTTCTAATCATTACCGAAGTCGTCATTTCACTTTTTGTCAACTTTTGCCCTTTTTCTTGAAATGCTGCTGTTTATCGTTTGATTATTTGTGTTATTATCTCTCTCTCTCTCTCTCTCGATCTCGATCTCGATCTCGATCTCGATCTCGATCAATGGATCGAAGTAGTACGAAGTTTGTCTTATATTTCAGATTAATTACCCATCCATTGAGAAGTCATTAAAGGGCGATGTTTGCGTCAGATCGTTGAATGAATTTGAACGTAGTCGACTCTTAGTGAACCATTCAGAACTTGTTGAACCTCGACCATCAAAATAAATCTCTACAGCTAGTTCTCCATTTCTGAATAGCTCAACTTTCACCTGAAATGAACATGTTACTGTAAATTCAGACTTTTCTGTGTGCATTAATTATTGCGGAAGTTGGCTATGAACAAAAAATTGCGAGGTTAATTATATAATAATATATAGTGTGTCGTAGCTTGCGCTACATGTTTCCTAGGCCTTAATGTGATTGAAATCCAGACGATTTTTTTTCAATTTTCACCAGAACCTTTTATTTGGTCTATGTGGGGTATAAATGTCAACGCTTCAATGGAATACCTGGACAAAGGTAATTCCAATTAACTTTCTTATATGTATTTCTTTCCATGAACTTGAAACATTTTTTTTTCTTAAAACATAGACTTAATATTCGGGCTAAATATGGCCCTTACAGAACCTAGTCCTTTTATCCTCACCTCCCGGTTTACCTACTATGCAGAACCTGCATGTATATATAATGGATCTTTGTCAGATTTATTCTCGCCCTGAATTCGCATGCATTTATTTCCACGAACGTTTAACAAAATCTAACAATAAACAAGGAAACAAAATAGTATGAATATTAAAAATTCTGCAACTAAAAAACATTAAATGATTAAAAGCGATTTCCCAATAATCAGCCTAGCTGCTAACAAACAATGAAATGAATGTGTTTTTAACAAACGTGTTTATTATAAATGACATATATCTTTCTTTAAAATCATTTCCGCAGTAAAGGAATATTGTCATGTACAGCGATAGATATACTTGTTCCACGTTATATCCAGAGCTGAAAAATATATGCCTAATATAACTGCTTAATAAAGCAACCTTCTTTTTCAAAAGAAGTATTTTAGTTGTTTCTTTGCGTTGTTGGTAATTCATTGAAATATATTCATAAATCCATCTTTTTATAAAATTCAATGTTAACAAGGCGTACGTAAATACTTAATTTGAGTTACAAAGTTAGAATGTCCAACATTATCATGAAGTATGCACGGGTTTCCTTTGCTTTCACATCCAAGTACAAAATGCACTGAAACCTTTTAAATTGAAATTGGTACCATACGTTATATTCCAAGTATCGAGTGTCATTTCCATGTGAAAGGTGAATGACCAAACTGGTTTTGTACCTCTAAGGAATTAAATGATCTACAAGTTATAAACTAGTGTACCTGGTCAATAAGTGATCCATTCCATTTGTCAATCATAGTACTCCTAAGGTGTCGATTGGTACACGAGTTTTTAATGCTTCCAAAGTCAATGTTCAATCCCAAACACGGATCTTTCCAAGTGTCCAATACTGACTGTTGATTTCCAGAGCATGCAACAAATATTTTTTTGAAATCTTTAGAAAGGAAGAGACATAGTTATTTCTTCCATTTGTTGTTTTATCTATTATAAGTATTGATACATTTATAAAGAATAGATTTGAGATAATTGTACTTTAAACAGCAATATTAGGGGATTCTAATTTAACGAATTCTGTGAAAAAATGGCACTGACACATGAACCTAACATGAAAATGCCAATGTATGTTTGATTTTATTTTCATTGCAACCGTTATTTTTTTTTTTTTTTTTTGCGGATTTATGATCACTTGTCGTTCAGCGTTGCTCATCTTTTAAGCCATTATCATCTTATATTTACTTATTCATATTCACCGGAGGACTAATACATGTTCTTACGAGAAGACTACCCGATATTCGAATTAAGTCACTTCGGGGTTACGTCGGTGTTTCGTTGTTCGACATTTTAACATATGAGCTTAACTCTCATTCCAACTGCGATCGGTGTAACGGTCTGGAGAGAAGAAAAAACGGAAGATTAATAAGTACCATTTTTTTCCCACAAAGTTGATTCAAGCAAATGCTAATGTATGTCATTTTTAGCAATTTTAATTGAAGCTCTTCGAGTTTTTAGAGTACATGTTCCTAACTAGCTATTGTGAAAGGCATATTAATGTTAATTTGCTTAGAAATCAATTTTTGTTTAAATCTCAAATATTTTTGTTAAAACTGATCAGTAGGCAACAAAAAAATAAAAAGTACAATAAAAATCAGAAGAGGAAAACAGTCAGCTTAATAATACCGGATAACTAGTAAGAGATATACCCCCACCCCCAAATCAATTAAAATAATCAGCAATTAACTTAAATCATGCCGTTTAACGCTGTAACATCGACTGCTGCAGTTCATTAAAGATTACACAGAGCAAGGTCATAAACAGTACAGAAAGATACGATATTTTGCATTTCTCACAACCGAAGACAGAATTTGAATGCAGAAAGACAACAAACACTTTATTCTTGTTTTACACTATAAATAAGACAATTGATGTTCATGCTCACAACATAGGCATGCTATCTACGGAATAAAGTCGAGATCTTGGACAGAAGCCTTTTTTTCGGTTTTTCGTTTGCCGTTGCATGCGTGAACAATATACCCAAATAAAAGAAGAATGTGTCT
Source organism: Mytilus coruscus (assembly GCA_017311375.1). Taxonomy (NCBI): domain Eukaryota; kingdom Metazoa; phylum Mollusca; class Bivalvia; order Mytilida; family Mytilidae; genus Mytilus; species Mytilus coruscus. The sequence goes on from JAASAO010004119.1 coordinate 6,358, forward strand.
GAGGACATGAATATACCCGCTCGAGCTTCAAACAAACGAAATGGGACGGACGGACGGACGGACGGAGGGAAAGACTGAAGGACGGACGATCAAGGGTAACACTTAATTCCCCGTTGCCTACGGGATTCATCACGATTAGATATTTTATAAATCGATGAAATTTTATTACCCAGTGTGTGATTTTTTTTTCGAAATTTTAGAAAGCCGCAAACATTTGGCATTACACCTGACCACCGAATGACCGTACACAAAGTTATTGTAGGATTTCTTCAACTTCCAGCAAGCATGACTATATTGTAACAAAATAGTATTATTCTGTATTTTCAAAGTTTACAAAATGAAAACATTTTATATCATATAATCTATAAATATAATTTAATTGAATATACAATTACAACATATAGCACTGAGGTAAGATACTTATTATATATCTTATCAACTTTAAAGCGTGTGTATATTTCTGTCATTCTTTGTAAAAAAGATTGGTATATTAAGTGGAACATTGAATTAAATAACAAATCGTCTTTATTCGAATTTGTTTTCTTTTAAAATTGAATACAGATCTGTTAATGAACACCGTTTTGCAAAATGTTGCATTTAAAATGAGATTTACTTTTTCATGTTGAAAATACGTTGCATATGACATTTCATGTCATCTATCGCTAAATTATTTTAGCATGCCAATCGTGTAATCACATCTACAAAATACTGGTGACCTCAGATAATATATGCTCTGATTACCTATTTCTCTCAATTATAAGTGTCTGCCTAGATTCAATAATACAATATGTTTGTAAGAAAACTAATTTCACTGAGAGCAACATAAATTATCTGCGACATGTTCATACTAGAAAATAACAAGACTAGTGTTTTAAAACTAGTGTTTAACTCGACAAACTTGTATTACTGACCAAGCTGTGTTGACAGCCAAAACAGATGGTCTCAAAGTAACTTACTATTTTCATGCGACTGTGCAAACCATGGGAAGCACTTGTAAGTCGTATCCTTTGGCATGCACACTTCATTAAGCTTACAGTCATGACCTTTACATGGACCAGCTAGTTCCTGAAAGTTCAAACGAAACTGAATTAAGATTAATGCAATTATACCTCATATACTTCTTAGTTGTTACAGGGAAACAACAACAAATAATAGCAAATACAAAACAGCAGATTTATGTAAATTGTGTGTAACTTCTCCTACTGAATTAAGATTAATGCAATTATACCTCATATACTTCTTAGTTGTTACAGGGAAACAACAACAAATAATAGCAAATACAAAACAGCAGATTTATGTAAATTGTGTGTAACTTCTCCTTCCTCTGGAGAATATCTTTTAGACCTCGAAATGTAGTTCATGTTTGCAGATGATATCATATATGCTTCGACATGTAGTTCATGTTTACAGATAATATCGTTTAGGCCTTGACATGTAGTTCATGTTTACAGATAATATCGTTTAGGCCTTTACATGAAGTTCATATTTACTGATAATATCTTTTATGCCTCGACATGTAGTTCATGTTTACAGATAATATCGTTTTGGCCTTGATATGTAGTTAATGTATACAAATAATATCGTTTAGACCTCGACATGTAGTTCATGTTTACAGATAATATCTTTTAGGCCTCGACATGTAGTTCATGTTTACAGATAATATCGTTTAGGCCTTGACATGTAGTTCATGTTTACAGATAATAACGTTTAGGCCTTGACATGTAGTTCATGTTTACAGATAATATCGTTTAGGCCTTGACATGTAGTTCATGTTTACAGATATAACGTTTAGGCCTTGACATGTAGTTCATGTTTACAGATAATATCGTTTAGGCCTTGACATGTAGTTCATGTTTACAGATATAACGTTTAGGCCTTGACATGTAGTTCATGTTTACAGATAATATCGTTTAGGCCTTGACATGTAGTTCATGTTTACAGATAATAACGTTTAGGCCTTGACATGTAGTTCATGTTTACAGATAATTTCGTTTTGGCCTTGACATGTAGTTAATATTTACAGGTTTACCATCTGTCATTTAGTAGAATGTGTTCTTTATAAAGCACTCAAAAAACGTTACGTGTATTTTAAATAGGCCAGAAAAACGATTTAAAAGTCAGGTAAATTTTTAAATAATGGGTTAGACAGCATTATTTATATTTATTGATCTGATTATCTTCATTTCTAACAAAATTACTCTTTGTAGTCAAAAGGATAATAACAACTTATAAGTTTCGATTCTTTCTTTGCTATTTTGCTAAATACAAATGTATTATTATGGTTATTGTGCCATCAAAATTCAATGGTTGTTAATTCCAGTTTTCAATAACATAAACGGTACCAATCTTTCTGCACAAGATGCGCATTTCGACAATCAATGTCTCTTCAGTGTTCTCGAGTCCAAAATATTTGAAAATCCACAGCTTGTTAACTAGACGAAGAGCTATAAACCAAAATGGACAAATCAGTAAAAGCTAAAGCCGAGAAAGGAATCAGAGGTTTGCAAAGTTTTGTAACAGCAAATTTTAATAACACAAAATCCGTATTTTCATGCCAGTACCGAATAATTAATTGGAAATTTTCCGAGTTTCTGATCTTGCAACTTAAAAATATTTCATGTCAACCTGTTCAGTACAATGTCAGACTAATAATTCGCACGATAGTCATATATTTATCAAGATAATGTTTGTGGATGTCACTGTCACCAGGACATGGTCATAGTGTTTCTTAACAGTTAGTTTTTACAAAAATATTGCATTCCAAACAAATTGAATTATTCTGGGCAACAAGCCAAGACTATGCAAGTCCTCTCTTGAAAGTTAGAACCCCCAGTTTTGGTGGGGTTCGTGCTTCTCAGTCTTTAGTTTTCTATGTTGTTTTTATGTACTATTGTTTGTCTGTTGGTCTTTTTCTTTTTTAGCCATGGCGTTGTCAGTATATTTTCGACTTCTGAGTTTGAATTTCCCTCTGGTATCTTTCGCCTCTCATTTAGAAACAATATATTGCGTTATCGTTTCGAACGCTAGTGAAGGAATGGCAATGTAATCTCTTTTATATAATGTCAAATGCAGCTGACTACATACAGAGCTACTTAGGAAGAATGAAACGAAACTACATGTAGCATCATCCTTTAACTTTACGTTCCACTATATAGATGATGTCTTCTTAGGAAATAATTTAAAGTTTGGTGACTATGAAAGAGGGACGAAAGATACCAGAGGGACAGTCAACTTCATAGATCGAAAACAAACTGACAACGCCATGGCCAATAATAAAAAGACAAACAGACAAATAATAGTACAGATGACACAACATAGAAAAATAAAGACTAATCAACACGAACCCCACCAAAAACTGGGGGTGATCTCAGGTGCTCCGGAAGGGTAAGCAGATCCTGCTCCACATGTGGCACCCGTCGTGTTACTTATGTTGTTACAAATCCGGTAAATAGTCTAGTTCGGTAAGTCACATTCATGAAAAGGGGAGGGCATTGTAGTTACGACATAAGGAACATATCCGATATCATCTGTGAAACGGTTATTCCATAACGGTCAACCAACTCGTGAATGCGTCCGTAAAATTTTCGAAGGGATGATTTCAACTTCACTATTTGGAACTCTTGGTTTAATAGCTTCCTTGTGAGCAGCAATCCTCTATCAAGGAAATCATGATAGGAAACACAAGCCCGGGAATATCGTATCAATTGGGAGATATATACTCTGTATGCAGGCGCTGCTGGAATGTTGCTACATAGAAATGGAAAGTTCACAATTGGGAAGCTGAAATCATCTGTTTTTTCGTAAAGTTTTGTTTTCAACCGACCCTCATTGTCAATTTCTAGATGTAAGTCCAGATATGAGGCAGACTTAACTGTATCTGTAGTATCCTTTATCTCTAGTTCGATGGGATAGATTCGTTCAACATATTCCAAATTTTGTATTATTTAGTGAGAGAACATCATCTATATAGCGGAAC
>JAASAO010004321.1:0-10478 GCA_017311375.1 Mytilus coruscus
CTGTGAAATTTCTGTAAAATGTCCATTATGTTTAGAATTGAAATAACAGAATGATATGACGAAGCGGATCCAGCCATATTTGAAAAGAGTGTTCCAACAAGAAAATCATTACCAAATAAAGGGGCGTTTCCCATAAAAAACAATAACTACCCCAAAAAGGGGGTTTCTACATATGTAATCTGTTTTTTGTATTTTGTGGCCGTCTGGTTTTCTAATCTATACACACCTATCCCTCAATATTTTCTAAATTGAAAGTTTGTTTAATGTTGGTGAAAAAAAGGGGGCTTTTGATAAACATGTAAAATACATTTATGATTACCTTCATTAGACTGATAAGTACTTTGGGTTATACATGTTGCGTTATCTTTAGTCTCTTCTGCTAAATCCAACGCCTAACTCAAAATGTCGTCCGTCTCATATCCGTCTATATTGACTGCATACAAGGAGCGTGATGTATTTGTTTTTATAAAAGTACACGATACGGCCAAGATTGACCTACCGAAAAAAGCTACGGTCCATGTTAGCACATTAAATGGGTATATGCAAAATGACTATTTTGTTTGTAAAATCTACTTACTTGTCAAAGATTGAATACAGATTGTCAAAGTAAGGTTACTAGTGGGTTTCGTCTAAACAATATTTTTGTTTTTATTAATCATTGTTTGATAATGTCAATAAAAATATTATCGGTTCTTTTTTCATTTAATATGCAATGTAAACAAATATATGGTTTAGGATCGGGTGTAAGTTAGTTATGTCCCTCAGCGTATAACTATTACAGAACGTGCAAAAATGTGTACACTAACTTAAATGACCTTCAAACTGGACACTGGACGAGTCCATATTATTTTTTATCAATGAAACTAAAGGTATGAAAGGTAAGAATTGCCACTTCTTATATTTTCACAAAATTTTCCACATATACAGTAGATAAATTGTTTCTTAATAGCCTATTCCCAAGAAAAAAAAAAGAGTAAATTTACAAATTAGACGTTCTTTTCCATTAAACAAGCCATTTTTCGAAGAGAAATGCCGAAATACATTTTACGCACGGCTACGCCAGGTAAAATTATTGTTTGTCTTAACAAAAAAAAAAAAAAAAAAGAAATCAGTCTCACTATAATGTTATAATTACAATTAATCCCAAACAAAAGTAGTCAGTAAATAAAGTCAAAATATGTCCAATCTGCCTATTTTTGGACATCAAAATTCAATACGATCCTTTTAAGATCAATTTCGTCTACCTCACAAAATCTTGTTAGGCACCATGATAGAAAGCAACATATCGTTTTTATTTTTATTTTTGTGTACATCATTAAATGGCCATTTATGTCCCATTAGTAAATGCGCATAGAATCTTTTTATGAACTTGTATGGCTATGACATACATTGTATGGCACTGACATTTGGAGAACACATGTAATGCAAACACAAGTACACACTAAATATTAATGAGTTAATCCTTTATCGTCTTACATAATTTGAAACCGAGACATCATTATAAGTGACAATTAATTTTTTGACAATTTGTACTTATTTTGATATCATGCTTAATCTTATCGTTATTTGTCACTATGATTTTGTGAAATGTCTTTAACTATTCGAAATAAAAAGTTATACGGTCCACAATCTATAACCTACTTTGTGTCACAACTGGTCTTTCATAGAAAGCCCTGCCTTTATATATATATAAGTTCCTTCTGGTACTTTTGGCATACCTATGTTTATCATAGCATGGTCAATAAGGTCTATATCCTCATTGCATCGAACATCAATCGTGAACACATTAGTAACAAGTTCCAAAACAATCTGTAAATGCAGTTTGATGTTCTAATAAAGTACTTCCGATTTTACCATATATATCAAGCTTACAAAAAGTTTCGCAGTTCAGTAAACGAAAGTAACTGCAGAAAGTTAAAAGTGTTTTATCAAAGATTTCTGGGTATGAAATAACTGCACTCGTTCTTTCCATTAGTATCAATGGTACGTTTTCCTGATAAATGTGGTACAATACTGAGTCAACTGCCAGTCGGCCATCTTTGAACACATTCGGATATTTTTCTTTCGAAGCAATAATTTTTCTGAAATTCACTTCGTCCAATAGAGCTGTAGAGGAACAGTTATTTTGAGACTTTTGAATACTTTTCTGCACAGAAGTTTTTGATCCAGGATAAAATGTACATTTCTGAAATAAAAAAAAAAAATAATAAACATTAAATCCTTTAAAGGCAATCAATATAAAAATGGGGCACAAAAAAGAGGGACGAAAGATACCAGAGGGACAGTCAAACTCATAGATTGAAAATAAACCGACAACGCCATGGCTAAAAATAAAAAGACAAACAGACAAACAATAGCACAGAAGACACAACATAGAAAACTAAAGACTAAGCAACACGAACCCCACCAAAAACTGGGGGTGATCTCAGGTTCTCCGGAAGGGTAAGCAGATCCTGCTCCACATGTGGCACCCGTCGTAATGCTTATGTTATTACAAATCCGGTAAATAGTCTAATTCGGTAGGTCACATTCGTGAAAAGGGAAAACTATACATAAAATAAACTGCATGTTTTAGGTTCCTCAATGTTAACAAATGCTTCATAAAGCCTTAAAAATTATAATACAATGTATCATCGACCATTGTATCATCGACAAATCAGTTCTAGTACATAGATATAAGAAGATGTGGTATGAGTGCCAATGAGACAACTCTCCATCCAAGTCAAAATTTATAAATGTAAACCATTATAGGTCAAAGTACGGTCTTCAACACGGAGCCTAGGCTCACACCGAACAGTAAGCTATAAAGGGCCCCAAAATTACTAGTGTAAAACCATTCAAACGGGAAAACCAACGGTCTAATCTATATAAAACGAGAAACGAGAAACACTTATGAACCACATCAACAAACGACAACTACTGAACATCAGATTCCTGACTTAGGACAGGTGCAAACAAATGCAGCGGGTTTAAACGTTTTAATGGTACCAAACCTTCACCCTTTTTCTGAAACAATAGTGTAACATCACAACATAGAAAAACACACTATAAAATATCAACTGAAATAGCTTAACTCAATCAAAGGACATATTAACACCATTGAACATACACTGAACAAATAAATTTAACCTATGATACAATGTAAATTCAAAATAAATAAACTAAGGGAAGAATAATAAAAGTAACATGTTATATCGGTATGAAATGTTAAACAATTTAAGAAAAACAATATGCTCGAACAAAAATATCAGCCATTTGCAATAACTTTAAACACAGGTAAATAAAATAATTTTGTTGTTAGGTATACGTATACAGTTACAATAGAGAAAGGAAATATTTTAACAAAATAAATAATTTTGATGTTCATAGTACGAAGTGGAAATTTATATTAGTACCAAACACTTATCAAAGCTGGTATATAGACCAGATATAACCCTGAATAACATTAAATAACAAAAAAGCATTACAATTGGTATCAACAGGTCAAATAAACAAGAAAGTACGATTTGAGAGTACTCGCAGTTACTGACAGCTAGTTAAAAGCCAAAACAATTAATAATAAAAATCATGCATCAGAGACTAAAATCAACTAAAACACATCCCAGGGATTTAGTATATTAACGTCATGGACAGTCAAAGAAGACATGACTAGTGCAATGCCAAAATAAATGTATCGACAGACAGTAGGATAGTTAGGAGTTTAACCTCTTTATAGATCAAAATGAACGTGGGTGTGTCTTTAAACATCTCGTTTGAAAAGAATACAAATTTAGTTATGTTTTAATTTGCTGATGACAAAATCGATATTAGTGCCAATGTAAACTATATTCAAAGATCTAATTACAACATTGGTAAGATAACCTGAACTAATAAGTTTATTTAAAGGTTCGATGAGTTTACACGGATCATATAGTGATTTCCGCGCTTTAAGTACAATATTACCGTAAAATTTAGGATGTGAAATACCGTTTTAATCAGTTTTCTACAGGTACAGCCAAATTTACTAATCAAATCTTTGTATCTATGAAAGAACTTAGTAAAAGTTTTACGTAATTTATGGTAACGAAATCCCTGACTTAATAATTTACTAGTGATGCATTGATTACGTTCGTTAAAATCTATGACATCACTACACACATGGGCATAACGAACGAGTTGGGATATATACACACCGTATGATGGAGCCAAAGGAACATCGCCGTCTAAAAAAGGAAAATTAACAATAGGGAATGAAAAATCGTCTCTTTTGTCGTAAATTTTCGTATGGAGTTTTCCTTTAGAGATTGAAATGTCCAAGTCCAGAAAAGGACAACTACTGCTGTTTATGTTAGATTTAGTTAAAGTAAGTTCTCTTGGGTAAATTTCGGTAGTATATTTAGAGAACTCTGGATTATTTAACGAAAAATATCATCTAGATAACGGAAGGTATTGTTGAATGTATCAACCAAATGTAACAATGACGTGTCTTTACTGAGTTTGGTCATAAACTGAGATTCATAGCAATACAGGAATAAATCTGCTATTAAAGGGGCGCAGTTAGTGCCCATAGGAATACCTACTACCTGTCGATACACTTTATCGCCGAAACGTACATATATGTTGTCCAGGAGAAAATTTAAAGCTAAATTAAATCGCCGAAAGAACTGAATGAGCGTTTTTATGTGACGTGCTTGCCTCGAATGCGTAATATAGTCATCCCTAATCCCGCGTCTTGATCATCTTAAGCCTTTAAAATTGGTAAATGCCTCTTTTCGATCAAGCACATGACCTTTAGGAGCATGCATTTACAAACACTGGTTGATCCAGCGTCATAAATATTTGTCCGGACAGGAAGACCAGACTGTCTGGAGGATGTAACTTTGAGAGCTACCACGTTTAAATCGGACTAAGTGGGTTAGTCTAAAACAACAAACGGTATATTCATATCACATAAACATATCGTCCAGAATATAAATGCAATATCTGCCGCTGGACGATAAGCAGTCATTAATCAATGAATGAAAAAACAATCAAAAACATAGGTGTAAAAATGTTTTGTCTGGGTAACAATAACTTTTTAGGGAGGGTATGTCGCTCGCGAACATTTCAAATGCCATCACATTTTGTTAGTGTCTGTCCAAAGGCAAGAGCCTGTTATTCAGTGGTTGTCGTTGGTTGCTGTCTATCATATTTTGTTTTCGTTTATAGTTTTGTACATACATCAGGCCTTTAGTTTTCTCGTTTGAATTGTTTTACATTTTGTCATGTTGTGACTTTTATAGCTTACCATACGGTATTTGATTTGCTCATTGTTGAAGGCCATATGGTGACCTATATATGATTATATCTACGTTATTTATTCTCTGTTGGATAGTAGGCTCATTAGCAATCACACCAAATCTACTTATTTTTATATAGAACCTAACAGCTCTACGCATGGTACCACAACTAAAGCTAGTCGGAAAGGAAAGCTGACCAAATGTATGTTATAGAGCGGATGGGATACTATTATTAGTTAATCTGACTATCACGCTTGACACATATGGCAATGTATTTGTTTACAGCATTTATCTTAATAAAACAGTGTACTAATTATCTCGGAAACGGAAAGAGCTAAAAGCTATTCCTAGAATTTCAAATTGTAGTGAGTTAAAAAAGATATAAGTATGTAGTATTAGAGCATTAATTCTATTTAGACAAATGTTTTACTAATAAGGCCATGTAGAAATAAATGCTATGTGTAAGAGGCCAATTTTAAACTTTAGTCAGTCATAACGAGGCATAGAAACCATAATTTCACCCAAAACATAAAGCAAAACATTTGACCCTCCCCTTTTAAATTTTTTGGTTTTATAATCATCTCATTTCAATATTACAAATGATTATAAGGGCAGAGTTTTATACAGTAAAACATTAATTAACTATACAGTAAAACATGAATTTTCTATACAGTAAAACATTAATTTTCTATACAGTAAAACATTAATTTTCTTGGCCTTATACATTACATACATGTGCTGTGATAAAGGTAAACCCTCCTGGATCCAGTCTTTGGTTAACATCTTTGAACTGCATTGCTGTTGTAAAAACTATACGTTTAAGGCCTCTTATTTTCTTTTTGAGATCCTCAAGAATGAAGTCGGCAAATTGTTCATAAAGATAAAACCTCTAAATTCTCTTCTCACTCGCCCTGACCGATTAGATGCAGTATCTCCATTGTCTATTATGACAATTTGAACAAATCCTATCTACAATAGTAAATGTAAATTATTTTTCAGCGCCTTTGCTCTCAAAATTTATATTCACTTTTGTATACAACTCTTTCCTGCATTTTGTGTTAGCTCTTACCAGATTAGGATATTCATTTTCAAAATCATCCTCCTAACCTCTTTTTTTTTCAAGAAATTGATATTTTCTTTTATACATGCCAATATTAGATCTAAATCAATTTAAAGCCTCGTATTGACACATGACATTCCAGAATCTACCTACTACCAAAAAATTATATATAGCACTCTGGTTTTCTGAAAATTTCAGTAAGCATAACATGTACCACATATACTTTTAAACTGTAATGCAAATACATGCACAAATAGTTGCGCTCAAAATGGTTAAACTGTATTTCACATCCAACCAAAATTTCATTCATGGATTGTCATTTGCTATTGTCACATGTGAAGCAGGATCTGCTTACCCTTCCGGAGCAACTGAGGTCAACCCCGGCTTTTGTGGGATTCGTGTTGCTCAGTCTTTAGTTTTCCATGTTGTGTTTTGTAAAGTGTTGGTTCTCTTTTAGACTTTTTCTTTTCTTGAAATGGCGTTGTCAGTTTATTTTTGACTTACAAGTATGAATGTCCCTTTAGTATCTTTCGCTTCTCTTTTGAGTAAACAACACCATGCATCAACATAACTTTTTTTATCAGAGTAGGGCCCTTTTAAATATGTTCTGAATTTGAGTGGGTAAATTGGTGGTTCGACACCTCTGCAGTGACTTACTTTGCAGAACCTGCCTAATATGAATATGCATGAAAAATTTGCCGCTGGGTGTCAAGTTAATTATTTAAACTTACTATTTTATCATCGACTAAGCAGACGTATGGATAGCAAAGTTTATTTTTCATAAGTAATTGAAAATAATCAGCCAAATAGTCTCCTTCGTATTCGCCGTCTTGTAGAATAGATATGACATCATCATAGTCTTCGGCTGTTGCCCGTCTCACCCACCAGTTAACACCTGACATATCTAGCTACTATAATTGAAAAGATAATGTACATATGAAAGTAAATGGAAATGCGGGGGAATATATAAATTAGATAGCAACCCAAAGACACAAACACGCTAAACTGTTACAACAACTGTTTGTCAATATACGTGTACAGTTATTAAATAATTCAAAACTGAAAGTAGACTATATCATGTTCAAAATCGACCTAGTTAAAACAAATTATAAGTAAATCAAACAGAAACAATCAACGGTCTCCAATCCGAAACAGTGCTAAAATATTTTAGGATTTTAAAAAAGGACCACACCCTAATTGTCATGAACTTCAAGGTAAGACATTTGAATCTAATGTTATCTTTTTATTAATTACGTTCCTTGTATTAATCACAAAGTTTTTTTCGTTTCAGTAAAATAAATAAAGAATATCATATTCTAGTTATATATATTTCTATTTTTTTTTATAATATGTAATACATTGAAACTTGCTAAGGACTATGGGGACCTGAAAGATCTTTAGATTTTATATTTACATGATTTTTACCCTTTTTTATATAAATGTGCAGCAAAGATAACCATTTTTTAAATTTCAGTTTCACAAGCTTCTAATGCAATTATCTCGATAAATAATGAACAATACGAGAACTTTCTATTGTTATCGGTCATCCGTTTTGCCACTGGCAAGTAAAACATTGAGTTGCTGATGACCCCTATTAAATATAATCTATGTCATGTTTGCAGCTTGCATCGATCTTTCTCGTGCTACAATTTTATTCGAAAAATTGTATGCAGTAAATAGTAATAATTCCAACCTTCAATATAAAATAAGAAGATGTGGTATGATTGCCAATGAGACAACTTTCCACAAGAGACCAAATGACACAGACATTAACAACTATAGGTCACCGTACGGCCTTCAACAATGAACTAGGACCATACCGCATAATCAGCTATAAAAGGCCCCAAAATGACAAATGTAAAACAATTCAAACGAGAAAACTAACAGCCTAATTTACGTACAAAATAATGAACGAAAAACAAATATGTTACACAGCAACAAACGACAACCACGGAATTACAGGCTCCTGACTTGGGACAGGCACATACAGAATATGGCAGGGTTAAACTAGTTTGTTGGTGCCCCCTCTCAACACTACATTTATTTGGCATTACATGGTTAAAATACCTCCATCTTCATGGTGTCGGGACAAAAAGCATTTCATCGTACATTAAATACTTAATTTTGTTAAAATACCCATCTATCATATCTATAAGTTTTGACAAGCAAATAAAATTGAAAATGGAAATGGGGAATGTGTCAGAGAGACAACAACCCAACCGAAGAGCAGAAAATAGCCGAAGGCCACCAATGGGTCTTTAATACAGCGAGAAAATCCCGCACCCGGAGGAGGGCTTCAGCTGGCCCTTAAACAAAATGTGTACTATTGTTCAATGCAAATGGATGTCACACTAAACTCCGAAACATATAAATGAACTAAAATTAAAAAAAAACAAACAAGACTAACAAAGGCCATAGGCTCCTGACTTGGGACAGGCGCAAAAAAGCGGCGGGGTTAAACATGTTTTGTCAGATCTCAACCCTCCCCCTATGCCTTAGCCAATGTAGAATAAACAAACACACAGCTATACGCACAGTAAAACTCTGTTTAAAAGAAGTCCGATTTTGTTTATTGGGTAGATACAATGTGTTTTTGTATAAAAGTATGGTATTAGATAAAATTAATAAAATTTTGCACTATAAAACTTAAAAAGAGCATGCATTGAGTGAGTTTAACCTTACTCTGTACTGAAACACCAACCGCTAAATTGATTATTGTACAAAGGGAGATTACAAATTCTTGGTTGAGGTCACATTCAAGCAAAATTAAATCGTATTTTTTATGATGTATCGACTTTTTGTAATTGGTTATACCCCTTAATCAACATAATTATTATCATGTTTTGTGATCGCAAACTGAATAAATATTCCATTGTTTTGTTTATAAATGTAACCAAATCAAACTTTTATTCTTTTTATCTATCATGTTATCAGCGGGTACAGTGAAAGTTCTTCCTATTAAACAACCAAATGAAACTGTCAAAACTAGGTACAAAACAATTACAGGCAACTGAAACTGTCCGGGGTTCGAAATAAGCGCTATTCCGCTTGCCCTAGACAAGTATAATCTGCAGCGGGCAAGTGAAACCCATCACATAGTCCACCGAGCAAGTTGGAATATTATGTTTGTGTATAACTAGGGGCATTTTTATACCATCCAATCCTTTTAATTCGTTTGTGTAGTAATTGTCAACTTCCAATCACCACTATATTTCATCAGAAGGTGTATTGGGGGGTGGGAGGGAGAGAAATATTGACAAACAAGCTGTCTATGCGATGATGACTTATTTTGCCAAAACATCGCATTTTAAGCAAAAACATATGTTAATTTACATGATATTTGACCTTTTGACGACAAAACAGACATCAAATTTAAACAACAGATAATTAATGGGCATCAATCTTAAAAAGCTTAGGAACCTTATGATATTCTATCCCAACGTTTGCATAAAGATGGGTTAAGGTTCAGTTATATTTTAGGAACTAATTTAGGCTTTACAACGGCGGAGATATTAGTTACAACTGACGGAGCTTGAAATTACATACTTTTGGCACATATCGGAGCATTTAGAAATGAGGATAAATATCTAATATTTAGTGTAAAAGGTTGTCGGGACGCCATGTTTATTCTGTCCCCCTCACAAAAGTAGCATCTCCATATTATCATATTATCATTGGAGGATATTGCAACAAGAAGTCGATACTTGCTTGCATAGAACTATCATGCGGGTCTGGAAAAGAGGTAGGGGGTCTTCATTTTCGTATCCTTTGATTTTTAGACCTTTTTTTCTCTATTCTATATTTATTCTGCCCATTGTTATCTATCATTTATATTTTATCAGCTCATGATGTTATATTCTTTATTTTTTTACCGATTTTTCTTTAGTCTGATTTTTTTTTGCCTAGATTTCCGTGGTCTTGGTCCAATATTCCCTATTCAAAAAACCCAATCCAGACCCTCTATCACATCAATTCCGACAGGTGTTCCACTCATCGTCCAATGTCTAATTCATTCTGCGGTTTAGGTTGACTAGTGTTAATATGAATAAGAATAAGAATTTTTATTGAATCCAATTAAAGGGCCCATTTCCGAGCATATACATATATAGTATAAATATTACAGTAATTTTTAAGATATATTACATTAAAAATAAATGATT
>JAASAO010004025.1:0-11120 GCA_017311375.1 Mytilus coruscus
ATATAATTAATGTTTCCAAGGGCCATAACTCTTTTAAAAATAATTGATCTGCACTGATTTTTAAACTCTTCCAAGACATTGATGATATAAACCTATAATATAAATTTCATAAAAATCTGGCAAGAATTGTACACATCAAAGAGCTAACAATGCAATTTTCCATATATTTAATGTTTCCAAGGGACATCACTCTTTTAAAAATAATTGATCGGCACTGATTTTCGAACTTGTCCAAGACATTGCTAATATAACATTGTATAAACCTATGATTTAAGTTTCATAAAATTCTGGCAAGAATTGTACACATGAGAGCGCTAACATGCAATTTTCCATATATTTAATGTTTCCAAGGGACATTACTCTTTTAAAAATAATTGATCAGCACTGACTTTCGAACTCGTCAAAGACATTGCTGATATAAACCTATGATATGAGTTTCACAAAATTCTGGCAAGAATTGAACACAAAAGAGCGCTAACAATGCAATTCTCCATATAATTAATGTTTCCAAGGGCCATAACTCTTTTAAAAATAATTGATCTGCACTGATTTTCAAACTCATCTAAGACATTGCTAATATAAACCTATGATATAAGTTTTCATAAAATAAGTTTAAATCGGGCAAGAATTATAAAAAAATGAGAGCGCTAACAATGCAATTTTCCATATAATTAATGTTTCCAAGGGCCATAACTCTTTTAAAAATAAATGATCGGCACTTGTCCAAGACATTGCTGATATAAACCTATGATATAAGTTTCAAAAAAATCTGGCAAGAATTGTACATGTGAGAGTGCTAACAAGACCGGACGGACGAACGCACGGACGCACGCTATTTCTATGTCACTCACAAAGTGTTGCGCGGGGGACAAAAAATACCTTCCCCATCTACCCTACCCCATTCATGTTAATGGAAAAGCCCTGAAGTAAAATAAGACTCAATATTTTACTCCTTTTTATTTCCCCTTTTTCATATTTTAACTGCATACTTTGACATTTTGTTCCTTCAATGTTGTCTCATTCCCGACGACTTTTCCCTGACAAATAATTTTCAGCTGATCTTGTGGGATGCCTATTCTATCTGATATCGTCTTTCTAAAGTCCTGTCCTTTACTGTCTAATGAAATTTCTACTGATGTGAGACCAGGTATTTTTTCTTCCTGAAACACCTAAAAACCATTATAATACTCATTAAAGTTATAAAAAAAAATAATCAATTGTTTTATTATATCATTCTCTGTCATATATTGCATTTTACCTGTTTCTAAGCCTTGTACAAATAAGTTTTATTTTTGTGAGAGTGCATATTTATTCAATATGTATGTTCTAGTAAAGTTAATATAACATTCCAAAAAATGACAAGCAAAACATATAGTTGCACTTTGTGATACATTAATATAAAAATAAGGAGATGTTCATTATCCTCTATCAAGAATGATTTAAAACAATTATTTTTTTTTCTAATTCGGTGCAGTACAATAAAGGTGATTTCTCTAATTCTTGGAGGATTTATCTTTTTCCTGACCTGTTGATTAATTTTATTTAATTAACTTGTGGTTCATTTGATTTCAGTTCTACATAAGTCAAAATTCAATTATGACGTCAAATTTTCTTGCTTTCCTAAGAATTTCCTATTGTGATGTGACGAAAAAAGGCGACCATTCCTGATGATGTTACATGGAAAAACACAACCTTTTGCAGACCATTGAAAAAGAAGTATTAAATTTGTCTGCATATTGTCTAATAATTATAAGGGGAAACAGATTCAACCAATCTTGTGCAAGAGTGTGATACGATGTTTCACCACTCATGACAGTTACATTTGTAAATATTAAATATTTAAAATGCTTGGCAAGCCTCATATTTTAAATTTGAAAATTTAACTGTCTTGAGTGGAGAAATATCGTATCACACTAAAAGCAGTGGTAGCATCTACATTTATTTAAATTTGATTTACTCTGAGACATGGTAACTGAAGTAGAAATTCTCTGGTTTACAACTCTGGCCTGTCATATCTGATGGAATATATGCACAAGGTGATATAGTTTAAAATTACTATTGCTGGTGAATATTAACAGTTAACGTTTGTGATTGCAGATGATTATCTATGAAATATCTCTCTGCATAATCTATAGATAGTATATGACAGGGTTGTAAATCACTCATGCTCTAATTCACCAGCAATCCACCGTGTTTCATAGTGAATCACTCAACACCAGCAAGAGTGATTATTAACTGTTACACCTTGTGTGTTCTGTACTGTACATAGAGCTTTTTCTAAGTGAATCACCAAGGTTAAAATTCATCAAGATTAACTGTGAAAATTCATCACTGATAGTGATTTTAACTGAATTAGCTTGTGTATACTGTAGAGTGTGCATTATTCTTACTTACAATATTAACACCAGTGACAACTTGGTACAGTACCATTCAAACGGACCAGCTCTCCCACACCCTACACCGAGGAAAATTTCGGAGTCACTCCGAGAAACTCCGATAATCCTCCCAAAATGTTGGGAGGAATTTAGGAGTAATCTCTCCCAAAATCGCGTAAATGTTAATTGTGATAGCGAGCTCACCCCCAACACCGAGGAATTAATTGCCCTAATCCTACTTTAATCTATGCCGGCACACGACTGATAGGGTAATTGGATTACCTGACGTAATAAACAATTATATTTCCGGTCTACTATACCAGTTTAAGTGTCAAACAAGTGTATAATTTTAAATGTCTTTTTATATTGGTTAAGTTTATTTTTTGTGTTAAAAATAAGTTAAAATATTTTCGTATTTCTTGCTTGCTAATCTAAAAATATATTTACCAAAATGGACTTGCTTGTTTAAAAAAAACGGACATTACCGAAAAAGGTTTATAAAATTTTGTGGAAAATGTGGAAAAAAACATGAAATTCTACTTCAAAGCTGAATAAATGTGAGCAGTTTAAAGAAAATTACGTGTCTCAAAGTTTTGTATACAAGTAAAAAAGAAAATATTATTCACCATTCGTTATGCTTAATAAGGCTACGGCATATTCTTTTTACGATTATCTAATTGCTTGAAACAAATAAAAGATTTAAAAACAAAATGTTGTTGTTAATTCTTTCAATTGCATTAAAGTTTTATAAAAAAAACTATACTTGATTTTGACCTCGTTTTTTTTTCATTGGTAAATTAATATTTTATTTACGAAAAGGGACATACTTGTGACAAAATAAACGGAAACTACCGCTGATTAAAGGTGAGCAGTTTAAAGAAAATTACGTGTCTCAAAGTTTTGTATATGCAAGTAAAAAAGAAAATATTATTCACCATTCGTTATGCTTAATAAATCTACGGCATTTTCTTTTTATGATTTATTGGCATTACTTTAGGATACTAATACATTTCGGCTACAACAGGAATACTTCCACAGCTGCATTAACTCGTCTTTGCATAATATTTATTTACGCACAATGAATGTAAACTTGTGTTTTGTATTTTGGACAGTGATCTTAAAATATTTTAAAAGAAATTAATTTGTCGTGGGAAGACAATTCCACGATACACATCTCAGTGATCAACTGTGTGTGATTGAACTTGAACTTGACTTCGCTCACAATATTAAATGCTAATAAAATGCTCCGCTGGGCGCAGCTTGATATGACCGCAGAGGTCGAACCCTGAACAGTTTGGGCAAGTATGAACACAACATTCAAGCTTGATACAGCACTGAATTTGGATTGTGATTAAATATTTGACACAGCATAGGTTTCTGACACAGAATGAATGTGGTCTAAGAACTTAAAAATTTTAATTTACCTATTCAAACCATATCATTATTATTTGCTTTTATATATAAATCAGAAATAACCAATTTAAAATGGAAAATTTTAAAGAAAAAAATGAAAAAATCCCCTCAAATTTTTGAACCCCCTTATGATTCATCACCCCCAAACTCAATCCCAGCCTTCCCTTTGTGGTATGGTACCTTGCAGTACAATTTCAGAGAGATCTGTACACTTGAACACAAGTTATTGTCTGAAACTAGAAAATGCTTGTTTTTGGCCCCTTTTTGGCCCCAAATTCATAAACATTTATGGTAATTACCCCCAAACTCAAACCCAGCTTTCCCTTTGTGATATGGAACCTTGTAGTACAATTTCATAAAGATCCATACACTTACACACAAGTTATTGTCCTGAAACTAGAAAAATGCTTGTTTTTTTGCCCCTTTTTGGCCCCTAATTCCTAAAATTTGGAGGCAATTACCCCCAAAATCAATCCCAGCCTTCCCTTTGTGGTATGGTACCTTGCAGTACAATTTCAGAGAGATCTATACACTTGAACACAAGTTATTGCCTGGAAACTAGAAAAATGCTGATTTTTGGCCCCTAATTCCTAAACGTTTTGGACAATTACCCCCAAACTCAATTCCAGCTTTCCATTTGTGATATGGAACCTTGTAGTACAATTTCAGAAAGATCCATACACTTACACACAAGTTATTGTCATGAAACTAGAAAATGCTTGTTTTTGCCCTTTTTGGCCCTAATTCCTAAAATTTGGAGGCAATTACCCCCAAAATCAATCCCAGCATTCCCTTTGTGATATGGAACCTTGTGGTACAATGCCAGAGAGATCCATACACTAACACACAAGTTATGTCTGGAAGTTACAAAAATGCTTATTTTTGGCCCCTAATTCCTTAACTGTTGGTACCATAACCCTCAAAATCAATCCCAACCTTCCTTTTGTGGTATTGAACCTTATGGTAAAATTTCATAGAGATCCATTCACTTAAACTAAAGTTAGAGTGCGAAAACCAATGTGTCTTCGGACGACGACGACGCCAACGTCATACCAATATACGACCGCAAAATTTTTTTGCGGTCGTATAAAAATAGCTGACATCAATTTTATCCACAGCACGAGATTTTTATATGGCGGGAAATAATATCACGTACCAGTAAACTCAGGTGACCTCTCGGAACGACCGTGGGAAAATTCATTCAGGTTTTTAAAGTTGCTTTGTATTAATGATTGACATTTTTGTGCATTAGTATTGAGGCTCTAGAAGGTCCTTTTACAATTGATTAACCGGAATCTAAAATATAATCCTTTTCCGAATAAACGAGCACACGTCTTCTTTAACTATCTTATTTTTTATGTTTTATCAGTCAAAACAGGACGTAGACCTGAACATTAGTTATACGTCCATGGTCAACAATATAAATTTATTGTAGATGAAAACACGATGCATGTCGTTAAGTTGGGCGTTGGTAGAGATCCTCTGTGAAAATGTGTAGATCGTTGAAATCCTGTCCACTTATTTTTTTCTTGTAGCATCTGGGTACACGATATAATTTCATTTTAATATTTTTCGTATACATATTTGATTTTTTTCTATAGTAATTGTTGAAATAATTCATTTTTTTCATTTTGCCAAGGACTTTTAACGAGCAGTAAAATACGGATTGCGCTCATCCAATTTTATTTTAAATAATTAAAGATCAATAACAGAGATAAACGCATGATTTTTTTCCATATAATTAATTAAGTTGTGAATGTTGTGTTGTGCCTGGGCGGGGAATTTCTCTCAGTGTTTTGTTTTTATGAATACAGGGCATGCATACAAAACTTATTCCCTTTGTTCAACAGAGTTGTCACTTTACAGTTTCTTTTCGGAATTCAAATAATTCAAGTCGGTCATGTACCCAGGTAGTGAAACATAATATTTTACATTGCAAAATAAATATGCACTGGAAATTGCTTACTGAGTAAGTCATAAAAGATTCTAATTGTGGTAAAATCGTCTTTGTTGAAAGAACACAAAGTATGACCTGACCCGACTATAATAGAAATACAAAATAAGTTTTTTCTTCATATTTTTATTCGTTTGTACGTTTTATTTCAAATGACATGGGGCAAAAACATATAAGAATAATTAACTTATGCTGAATGATAATGTCACATCTTTATCTGTCAAAGAAAGGAAAACATTTTTTAAAATTTTAATACCGTGTTTTTAAAGCACACAGGTGCAATCAAGATCGATTAAATGTACATAGGTAAAGAATCTGGCTAATCCGATTATGTTGTCACATGTTGTTAATTTTTAGGACATCCGATGGGCAATAAACCAATTAACAGCCACACGGTGTTGGGAGAGAATCTTTGGAGGAAATTGGGAGTATAATCCGTGGTACGCGGTGTGACTCCGAAAAACACGGAAATCGGAAAAAAATGATCTCGAATCGATCCGTTTAAATGGTACTGTATCTATATTGTAGAACATTTATGGGCAAAAATATCCCTTATCAACCTCATTTTAAGTTATTAATTGTATGTACCTTTGACTTTTGTCCAGATATTTTGACTTTGATTGTGGCTAGTCCAGATTCCTGGAACTTGTTTCTTTCTTGTAGTTTCTGAATAGCATGAACTCTCAACAACTCAAGAATATCTGCGATTTCATCTTGTGGTAGTTTTAAATCTTTACTAAATCTATCAATCAAATCCTAAAATAACAATACAAAATATGGTTGTTTTACGGTTTTAGTTTTAGTGGTTTAAACAGGTTAAGGTAGTATGGGAGTCTTCGATCATTTTGGATTGTGAAGTAGCAGAAAATATTTGCTATCACAATGATGAAAATTGTAATCCTGACTTCACAGAAATAAATAAAAATATAAATATATAATTTTTCATTTTTGTTCAAACCTATTTTCATGTTGAGTTACAGTCTCACTGATGTACATGTATACCCAATATCACTGTTTATTCTTACAAGTGAAGATGTCTATTTATGTTGAGCTTTTGTTGTTTGATTGCTGAGTGTCTCTTTGAAGTTCATCCTAAATCTCTTTTCATTCAGCATTCTTCTTTTTTACTGATATACATTGTAAGGTGTTTTCATTGCAGTAAATGTAGTAAATGCAGCACTTGTAGGCCGTAATCTACATGTATATATAGAATAAGTTAAACAGGTACTTGTGTTTTTGCTACCTATATATCAAATTGTTATCAAGGAGTTGAATGCTTTTCCTCATTTTCCTCACCTGTATACCTTTAGTTATTCCAATGATCAAGACTGAAAGGGGGATGGTTGAGATTTTATAAAAAAAAAGCTACTGTACATGCTGTAGTTTAACACTAACACATTTTTTTGGTGTCTCTCCAAAATCAGAAACCATGTCAGTAGTTGTCTTTAGTTACATACATGCACATGTATACTTTATTATATGATTTTTTTGTCATTTGGGGAATTGGACGATCAAGGAAGATCTTTGATAGCCTCTGTTAATTTTATTCACAACTTTTTTTGAGGCATTTCGAGCTTGACATATATTGTATTAACACCTGTCTACTGTTGGAGACCATAATTTGACTTCTAGATGTTTTTGTTTTTTAATGTTGTTGGGCTGTTGTCTCATGACGTATAACCTGTATCTCCTTTTATTCATACATACATGACATACTTTTGGTATATCTCCTTTTTCACCATTTTCTGTTGTATATGGTGGTAGCCATAGCTTAATCTTCTCAGAATTTAACTTTTCCCTTACATTCTTCTGGTTCAGCTCTATTGTATAATTTTTTGCCATCTTGTTCTATAAATATAACATGTTATGAAACTTTTTTTTTTAAATAAGGCTAAAAAAGGGTGCAATAATAAAAACAAACACTATTTATACATCATGTACATTGTGTTTATTTATTATTTTTGTATAAAAACAACATATTTCGAGCAAAAGATAACCAAATGATAGTGTGCACTATTCTATCATATTGCAATAGTCATGATAGTTACAAATAAAGTTTCAAATTAGTGATGCAATCAATGTCGACAAAAATATATTTTAAACAGTTTAATAAGTTTTGCTATACATGCTATACAACCATAACAATATAGGGATTAATGCATGAATATTGGTGACCCCACTAGATATATGTATATTACTATATATTGCACTTCAAAGTCCGTGCAATGTAAAAATCTACTAGAATGGAAAAGTCTTCTATCATGTCTATGAAAAAAATACTTAAGCAAGGATCATGGCAACTGACAGAAAATTTGTCTGTATATGAAAAATATCTAACACTAGCTGAGGTTACTAAATAATTTTCACTCTATTATAACATTGAAACATGTGTGTCAACATACTGAGAACTAACATGTAGTGGCTATTAATCATCTGTGTCAAAATCAGATTGTGAGCTTCATTAAGGTTCATGTGGACCCTTTGGTTAAAATGGCTGCATTTTCACCTCAAAATTTACTCCGAGTACAGACAAACCTGTGTATCTGGAAAAGTTTTAAGGAAAAGCATGCCCTAAATGAATAAAATTCAAATATATTTTTTGTTTCAGAAAATTAAAAAACTTAACAGGATTTTGCAGTGCACTTTTTTTCATTCCTAAATTTTCTAAAACATACAATGTATTTGAATTTTATTTATCTAAGGCATGCTATGCCTTAAAACTTTTCCAGATGCACAGGTTTGTCTGTACTCAGAGTAATTTTTGAGGTGAAAACGCAGCCATTTTAGCCAAAGGGTCCACATGAACCTAAACAGAAATGTGTCAGTAAGACTAAGAGTAAGAGAAGATCCGAATGTTATGTGTATGTGCACTTGGTAGTATGACACCAGACCATTCAATTATGTAGTCCTATCCCAACTTCGTTTTAGATATGAAAAATAATTCTTCCCTGCAGGAAAATGTTTCACGATTTTCGAAACAAACACATTTTTTTGTACATTACCTGTAACGGCATCTTGAAAAGTCTACAATTTTCAAAGACTATTTACAATTTGGATATTTGTGATTATGTTACCTTTTCAAATGAATAACATAAATGATAATGCTGTTTTAGTTTATAGAAATGATCTCACCACTTTGGTTTATGCTTGTAACGTTTTTTCGTGTTTCCCAATGTTTTGGTCAGGAGGACCGAATTTTCGTACAAGGTTTTCGCTATTTGAAAAAAATCCACGATTAATATATTTTGGTCAAACTTATTCATTATTTTCTGTTTCCAGTAACAAAAACACACTTTTAGTATTCAAAGAATGCAATATTTTTGTTCATCCGAAACTACCGTGGTGAAGATTATACAACAACCAGTAGCTTTTTAAAAAAAGCTTGTCTTGTAGTGCTGTTTCGAACAGTCGTTTCGGTCATAGTCGATTCGGCCACACTTTTCAACATACATGTATATACATTAATTGTGTTACAAAAGTTTGTTTTGAAAAGGATTCACAGAGTTAATATGAGTATTTGCCTACCCAGTCCCCAGCCTGGCCGTGACGGGACTTACTTCTGGAAAGTTAACCTTCCCCAAAAACATGAATAAATACAATGCAATAAAACATACGAACACCAATCACCTGATTCGCTCATCCTCAAGATATAAAAAGTATAAAATAAAAGTGCAAAATATATGCAAAATAAGAGAAAATGTCATCCCGGATGTCGCACAAATGCCATGGAAAACGGAAACGGGAACCCGGTAAAACATAGTTACTTGGATTCCAAACCGATACCGCTTAATGTACAGCTGTATTCCCGGTAGAGGAAAGCTGAAAATTCTACGATAAAAGATCTCGGAAAGAAACTACCAATCCATTATAGGGGAACAGCTAAAATCCTCAGACAAGTTGGTCTGATAGTTTCCTACATGAAACTACTAATTATCCCATCTGACCACATGCATGTCTCAAAGAAACCTGAAAATATCTGCAGAAACTTTCCTCAACAAAATAATATAATCCAAAACATAAAATATACGATGGAAGGATAATAATTATTATCCATGAAACCAATTTGACAAAAAGATTTCAATGATATTGACGGATTCTCTCTGCAAAAATTTTCAGGTCCGCTCTCATCGGCATGCTTGACTTGATTACGACATTAATTACGTTTCCCTTTCCCTTTTACTTTGGTCCTTGATTAATATATATTTTTAACAGAGAATAGAAAATTTAAAAAAAATCATTCGTGGACGAAAGAAAGAATACCCATTCGAAAAATCCGGCAAATCAATTATCATGTTCCGTAGAAAATATAACATGTATAAGTATGAACGATTGAATCTAATATCTATACATCTGCTGTGTTGATTTTATTTTGATAGATTTGTGTTTGATTGTTTGCAGTCTGTTGAGACTTAACTCTAATAAAAAACAACATAAATAAAACATTTACAATAATTTGTAATTTATTCGCCAAAGGTAAGTTTGTATCAGCTGGATCCGGCACGTTTGGTATTTTCTCAATTATTACTAATTACTTGACAAAAGCATAATTAATACTTTACATATTTCATAGAAATAATAATCATATATATATAATTAACAAATAATCTGAGGAATCGCTATCATTATCATGATTAGAACAACAATCGTCTTCACTTTTTAAAATGTTCTTTTTTGCTTATTGTGGATGGTCCGAGTGATGGCCAAATTAATTAGTTCTTTCTGTGACGAGTACACATCCAAATATTTTCTATCAATGTCATAACCTTCAGCTCTTTTGAAATATTTCCATTTTGCAAACAATAGAAATAAAGATTTTCTCCCGATATTTAAGTGGGGTTCGTGTTGCTCAGTTCTTAGTTTTCTATGTTGTGATTTTTCGACTTGTTAGTCTTTTCATCGTCAAAGTTTTCGTGTTTTTGTCATGATGTTTTCAATTCTCTTTTAGTTGGCACCTTCCACCTCTGTTTCTCTTTCAAAAGCCATATAAAAACAAGCGGTTCTAAACGAATCAAACTATTTTGTTTTGATAAATTGTCTTTAAATGATGCGATCGTAGAATGCATATATCTTTGGTCATTCCAATGATCGAGATTAAAATTGTGAAATAAGTGTAAGTTGCAGGACTTTCATAGATTCTGTTAAATTCAACTATCGATTGTCTAGACCCGGTCGATTTAGTGTTTAACCTGTTTTGTATACAATTTAGTCTATTGCTGAAGATCATAACAATGTTAATCACAAGATGCGTTTTAGTGTGTCGAAAGGTTTCTTTCTCATTAACGCTGTGACAGGCTATCGAATTTCTTGATATACCTAACTTCTCAAGTTTCATAACACATAATTGTAAGTTTTAGTAATTTATCGGCGGAAATATGTTT